>REGO01000153.1:2821612-2853191 GCA_010120015.1 Rhombomys opimus | reverse complement strand
CTTGGAAAGGGGCACAGTAGTGATGAGGGAGGGAGGGAGGGACTGGGAGGGAATGAGGGTTCGGGGCACGGCTGGGATACAGAATTAATAAAATGTAACTGATAAAAATAAAAATTAAAAAAAAGACTGTTCTGAATTCGAGAATTATATATTACTTAGTTTCACAATTTTTTATAAATAAATAAGTTGGATATCATCTGTTTAAGATAATGTACAGCAGAAATTCAATGATTCAATCATTCACTAGAAGGTGCTTGTGTTATAAAGTATATGGTGCTCTCCTGCTAGAAATCACAGCTTAAAAGGCCTAATTGCAACTGTTCCTTGTGTTTGGGGGTGACTTCCTCAGAAGTTCCTATTGCTTTTCAGCAAAACATACACAATCTAGCAGGTGATATCACCAACAAAGAGCAATTCAGAATTTGTAAGAAACCACAAAGATTACAGGTGGGGAGAACTAGCTGGCAAGTCTTCCGTAAAGAGGCAGAGAAAAAACAGTTATGGCTTTGAGGACTGCACTTCTGTCGCAGCATTCACAAGTTTTGCTCTGCACAGTAGCAAACACCCACAATGATGATGGTGCTAGCCACCATAACATTGTCTTAACCAGTGGGTATGTCTAGAACTTACATGTCGCTAGCTCTATAGAAGATCAAACATAAGTGAAGCTTGTCAGTCTACTTAAGGCTCTTCGGGAATCTGCTGACTTACATGGCTCAAGTATCAGGGCTGCTTGGCTCCAAGTTTCTGTGGTAGACTGCTCTGGATCTAAATCTTTCTATCCAAAATTGGTTTCTTTGTTACCAGTTGGCTGCTACATCCAGGGGTGGAAGGTGTAAGATGTATTCCCCTGAATCATGGAGGCCAAGCCATGTCTGTGCTTCTTTCTTAGTGATTAGGGACACAAATTAGAATGCACTACTCTTTTTTTATTATTAATTACACTTTATTCACTTTGTATCCCCCCATGAGCTCCTCATTTATCCCCTCTTCCCCTCCCAATCCCACCCTCCTTCTCCCTTCTTCACGCATTTCCCTCCCCAAGTCCATTGATAGGGGAGGTCCTCTTCTCTTTCCTTCTGATCTTAGTCTATCATATCCCATCAGGAGTGGCTGCATTGTCATCTTCTGTGGCCTGGTAAGGCTGCTCTCCTGTGAGGGGAAGGTGATCAAAGAGCAGACCAATCAGATTATGTCAGAGGCAGTCCCTCTTCCCATTACTATAACCCACTTGGACACTAAACTGCCATGGGCTTCATCTGTGGAGAGGTTCTAGGTTATCTCCATGAATAGGCCTTGGTTGGAGTATGAGTCTCTGGGAAGTTTCTTGTATTCAAATTTTCTGGTTCTAGTGCTCTCCTTGTGGGGTTCCTGTCCTCTCCAGCTCTTACTATTTCCCACATCTTACATGAAATCTTATGTAAGATGTGGGAACGCACTACTCTTAACGGCTGCTAAGTAATGGACTGTGTCATTCTTCTGAATCAAGGTCTGCTTCTGTAAAGTATGTAGCTCTGAAGTATTCATAAGCTTTAACTCTTATTTCTGGGCAGCATAATTTTCCTAAATATTTCCATACATCACTCAGCATGTATGATACCAAGTAGTTTTCTCCAGAATAGCCTGAGGATGCTGGTCCCTGTGGACTATACTATGAAAGAGAAAGAAGAATCAATCTCTTCCACAGCAAGACTATAAATATAACTGCTTTCTATTCCATGTAAATGCCAACTGCCTGATTCACCTTCCTGATAAGAAAAAGAATATCTCCTTTAGATAGATGATTGCATATAATATACATATATATGCTAATGTGTTCTAACCAAGTCTGTAGCAATGGCATAATGGTTCTTCTCATTTCAATTTCTGCTATTACATAGTCAAATTTCACTATAATGTAGATTTTGCAATGGTTACCACTAGTAAATCACTGATAAAACACCACTTAGCACTCAAAAAATAGCATCAATTTTTCACCATTCCATCTGGAGTACAACTAGTGATTTTGATTTACCAGGTAACTAGTTTGGTGACCTGATCACCTGATATGATCATATGACCAGAGCTTCAGCCATCAACATACCAGCATGAGAAGTGCCTGGTGACAATTGCTATCAGGACCCTTCCTCATCTCTTGAACAAGAAAATAGCAGAAAAATAAGCTACCAAGCTCTGGCAATAGTAACTCCTAAGTAAAAGGAGAAGGGCTGGGAGTCACCTTAATTAATGTGTGTGGGACTTAGGAATTGACCCCACATATGTCCCTAGGAATAATGGAAAAGAACTTAAGTGAATTTGAGCCAGATTGTAGTTACTATCTCAAGACCTGTAGGCTCAGAGATTATTATTAAGGCATATTGTTAAGTTTTCTGTTGCTGTCATAAGACACCATGATCATTCCTCCACTGAGGGGCATCTGGGCTGTTTCCAGCTTCTGGCTATACAAATAAGGCTGCTACAAACATGGTTGAGCAAATGTCCTTATTGTGTACTTGAGAATCTTTTGGATATATGCCTAGGAGTGGTATAGCTGGATCTTGAGGAAGCAGTATTCCTAGTTGTCTGAGAAAGCGCCAGATTGCTTTCCAGAGTGGTTGTACAAGTTTACATTCCCACCAGTTCAGTATCCAAGTGGGTTCCATTGTAAAAGGAACAGGGACTGTCTCTGACATGAACTGATTGGCCTGCTCTTTAATTACCTCTCCCTAAGGTGGAAGCAGCATTACCAGGCCACAGAAGAAGACAATGCAGCCACTCCTGATGAGACCTAATTGACTAGGATAAGAAGGAAGGAAAAGAAGACCTCCCCTATCAGTGGACTTGGGGAGGGGCATGCATGCAGAGGGTGGAGGAAGAAAGGGATTGGGATGGGAGGAGAAAGAGAACCACAGGGGGGATACAAAGGGAATAAAGTGTAATTAATAAAGAAAAAAAAAGACACCATGACCAAGGCAACTTGAAAAAGGAAGAGTTTACTTGGGGATACAATAAGACATGAGAGTCCATCATGACCAGAAGGCTCAGCAGCAATCTGCAAGCATGGTGGCAGGAAGCTAGGGGCCACATCTTCACCTGCACCAATGAAGTAGAATAAGGGAACCTGAGGATAGAGAAGGCTGTGAACAATCATAGCCCAACCCCCTTCATCGAGGCTGCACCTCCCACCCACTGTGGGAGTGTCTGTGTGTGTGTGTGTTCCGGGGCGGGGGTGCATTCCTAATTTAAACTACCACACCATGGAAGTAGTCATAGATTGTTTTGCAGATGAACTCAAGAAATCACTGTTATACCATTATTTTTTTATTTTTATTTTGTTACAGTATTCCACTGTAGTGCTACCATGCAACCTCCAGTCCTTTCATCTGTCAACATTCTGTAATATTGGTTCAAGAAAAAGGATGATGACTTTTTATTGGGCCACTTTCCCTGGGTTTCCTGATCATCCACTCTAGGGTGTTGTTAGCATTTTATGAATGAAGCATTAACACTGTTGACAGTCCAGTTAGTTTACTCCAAGGATCATTGTGTTTTATGAACTCTCACTGTCCCTTGCAGTTATGCTGACCTTGAGACAGATTTCCATCGTTTCCCTCATCTTTCACATAACAGTTAATTCCTGCCACCTGGACCCTTTTTACTGGGCAGTCCACTCCCTCTTTGAAATGGAAGACTCCATTCTTGTAGCATCTTTTAAGAATCAGGCCTCATCTGCAGAGGATATCTATACAGATATTTACAAAGTGGCTAGACACCCATCACTGAAGCATTCAGTACTGTTTAGCTATGTAAAATATGTGTAGAGACTCCCACAGAATATAGATATCAAGAGGTTTTCCATAATTATCAGACATAACCACTCTAATTGTCCATGACTATGCACATTTAAACACCCCACACACCATTTTCAAAGATATTTCTGCATTTTTCCTTGTTTACTAAAAGCAATACCTTTTTACCAGGCTTCTGTAGACTAGCCTTGCAGTGCAATAACATCTCCTAGGATCGTTTTCACAGTGGTAAAGTGGTTTTGTTTTGTTTTCGAAATGATAAATGTTCAAAATCAAGACTCTCACCCTCACATTATCTAATAGCCTGCTGCTCTTGACATAGAACCCTTTGATCTATAGAATACCTATCACTCCAAGCTGTGTCTTTATTGTTAGCTTGTTATAAAACTGTCTCCTAAGCAAAACATTCTGTATCATGTGTTAAGTTTGGGAAAATGGCAAAAGTTAAGCAATAGTGGGCCACTTCTGAGAGCACAGTGAATTCAAAATGATGTCAAAAGTGAAGGACCTAAAGGCCATGACCATGGCACTAACATCCCTCTACTGGAGGCGCCAATGCTTCCCATGTCACTGGCTGATTCACTGGGTGGGGCTGTTTAACTTCCTAAGTCAACCCTGCTCCTGGTTCATATCTTTTTTGTTTCCCAAGCACCATAAAAAATGAATGTTTCCTTTTTTATTGCAAAAGTAGTATTGTGACTTTTATAATAGTTCTGTTTTCATCAAGGGTTGTCAAGTTACAAATGAGTCTGTGCCAAAAAATTCTTCACCAGAGGCTGTGAGTGGATTGTTGTCATAGGGGAAGTATGTAGGAAAGTAAAGACAGCAGGTCAGAACTAATTAGATGGAAAGGATAGAATCTGCCATCCTTCTCAGTAAGCAGTTTTATAATGATGCTATAAGGAAGCATCCCTGCCCTTACAGGAGAGTAGAGCAGTCTCTATATCTGTAGCAGACAGGTTTTAGGAAGTCTGAGGATATCAAAATCATGGGATGCTCAACTCTTTGTTAGCAAAATACATACATGTTTTACCTACATCTTCCTTCACACTGTCCTTCTTCTATAGACTACTCAAGGGACTTAACAGATAATGAATTCTCTGTCCTTGGTAGTTTCATCATGCAACTAGGGAAAAATGACAATAAAATATAATTAATATTCAATATCAACACAGTTTTTCACAGAATTAACCTGTCATTGATTGCAATGACAACGTGTTATCTGCAACAAATGTCAAAGTTAGGAACCAGAACCTCAATGCAGGGCACAGCCCTTTCCTAAAATCATTCTTAGTCTCTGTCATTGTCACCACATAGCTCCTCTTGAGACTAAAGAGTGATTTGGAATCCTTATGAACTCTGTCAGTTGGGACTCCTATTTTTTTTTTTTTTTTATTCAAGACAGACATAGTTCCTTAACACCAGTTAGAACTTTCTAAGTGACTCTTATCATTGAGTCTGTATAAATCAACCATTCATCAAGATCTTTGCCCAAAATAACTGGGATTTTTATAGAATTTAACCATTAAAAAACCCTGAAATCAGGAACAGGGACTGTCTCTGACATGAACTGATTGGCCTGCTCTTTAGTTACCTCCCCCTGAGGGGAAGCAGCATTACCAGGCCACAGAAGAAGACAATGCAGCCACTCCTGATGAGACCTAATTGACTAGGATCAGAAGGAAGGAAAAGAAGACCTCCCCTATCAGTGGACTTGGGGAGGGGCATGCATGCAGAGGGTGGAAGAAGAAAGGGATTGGGATGGGAGGAGAAAGAGAACCACAGGGGGGATACAAAATGAATAAAGTGTAATTAATAAAGAATTAAAAAAAAACTAAAATCAACTTATTGAAAATCCTCAAGAAAATAAATATTTGAAGAATATAAAAATTTACACAATATTTATCGGTAGTGGGTTAGACAGAAAGCATTTGAGTTTGTGTTCCAGATGATGAGCCAAATGGGGAAAGAATCCAGTAACCTTGTTAATGAATATATTTGGACCAAATTAATATATATGTTGTTCTCATGAAAGGAAATTACATGTCAATAATATTTTAGTTCACTGAATTTTTGACCTCTGTATGCCTCCATTTTTATTTTCCCAAACTTTATCTATGTCCTTTTCTGTCATTTGCCCTTGCCATTTCTCTCTCTTTCTTGATTATAACCTGTGTGGCTCAGCTTGAGACCTTTCATGTCAATTCCTGTCTTCTATTGCCTGAGATAGAGCTCATGCATGGTTTACCTTCTGACCTAAGTTCAGCTGAAGCCTTTAATTACATAGCATTGACCTGTACATCCAACCAGTGGATCTATTTTTCTTCTCTACAAACTGAATGAAGAGAAATAGTATGTCTAACCTGTCAGCTCTTTGCTATCCTTCATGTATTTCCATTGCTTTTAACTTCAGCTGTCTAAATTTGAAGCCACTGTTTCAGATGGAAATTCAAAAATTATAAGTGAATGTTCAGTGTCATTTAACTATTGCAGATAGTTTTGTGAAATAAGAAACAATAACATTTATGCAAATGCACCTATGTAATGAGTGTCTTAGTATTTTTAAGTTTTCAATAAGTTTCTACTCACTTTAAAGTAATCAGAGTGTCATTTCAATGTTAAGGGTGCTCCCCAATGAGTTAAAAATATTAACAAGAACATAAGACCTCCTTTAATTTTTCTTCCTCTGATTCAGTTTGTCTCTATGGCTCTGATAGCTTGAAAGAGGTAGAGAAGAGGGAAAGCATGAGGAACCATAATTACTATAATTAACACACACTCTTGTTCTTGTCTAGCCCTAGTGTTCCTGGTTAGGAAGACAGAAAATGGAGATGAAAGCCTTCCTTAAGTGTACCAGGAAAGGTAGCAACACAAGACAGGATAATTATTGCATAATGGTTGTTTCTCTGGAGGACTAAAACAGCTCCTTTTGCCTCTTAGCTACCACTTACCTAATGTCTTGCTGGGTTGAAAAATACATTTTTTTCATTCACTAATATGGTTTTCTATAACTCATATTCTTGCAAAATTGATCCAAAGCCATGGATTTTCTACAAATACCAGAGCCTGATACTTTTCTACATTGAGCATAGAGTG
Source organism: Rhombomys opimus (assembly GCA_010120015.1). Lineage (NCBI taxonomy): Eukaryota > Metazoa > Chordata > Mammalia > Rodentia > Muridae > Rhombomys > Rhombomys opimus. The sequence continues at coordinate 2,846,307 of REGO01000153.1, read as the reverse complement.
AAAGAGCTATCAATTTCATAACATCTCTACCTCTCTTTCTGTACTATATAGGAACATAATCATATACTACCTATTTTTCTAGTTTTGTGACAAAATATACCTTATGAAAGCACCTGAAAGAAGAAAGTTTAGTTTGGCTCCCATTTTGATGTAGCAGTCTATCATTGCAGAAAAGTCATAATTGCAGTAGCAGAGGCAGTGGGTCATGGTGTGTAGGAAGGAAACAAAGATTAATGTTGGTACTCAGATCAGTTTGTCCTTTCTCCAGAGAGTGGGACCCCAGTCCATGGGATGATACCATCCATGTTTACATCAAACCTTCTTACGTGAAGCTAGTCTAGAAACTCTTTTACAGATATGAATATCCAGAGGTTTATGGCACTGAATACCATAAATGCTGCCACTCAAACTTAATCATTAAAACTCCATCCATATGACACAGAAACACATCATCTCTTTTCCATGATTACTGTTATTATTTACAATTTCTATCCCAGTTGTAGCCTCCTTCATTGTCTCCTCCTGGTCCCACTAGCTCTCCCTCTTCCTCCTTTATAGCTGTCTGATCCTAGTCCATCAGCTCTCATCAGGATTGTCTGGATCCCCTTCCTCTGTGGACTAGCTAGGTCACCCCACCAAGAAGAAGTGATCAAGGAGCAGGCAACCAAGTTCATGTCAGAAACTGCCTCTTCTCCCCTTACTAGGGAACCCACATGGAGACTGAGCTGTCTATGGGCTATATCACGGCAGGGAGTCTAGGTCCTCTCTATGCCTGGTCTTTGGTTGATGCATCCGTCTCTGTAGATTCCCCCTAGGCCCAACATTTTTGGCTTTCTTGGTCTCCTTGTGGGGCTCCTGTTCCTTCCTTACAGGTCCTTCTGTCTCCCCCTTCCTCTCCCTACGTTCTGTTCAAAGTCCCTACATCTGCTTCAATCTCCTGCTAAGTGGAGTCTTTTAATGAAGATCTGTTGTAGGCTCCTGTCCTGTTCTCTCTCTTCTACCACCTTTGATGTCTGTCCTGTTTTTCCTTCTGAGTGAGAATTAATCATCTTCCTTATAGTTCTTGTTGTTCAGCTTCTTTAAGTCTGTAGATTTTAGTATGGTTATCCTATATCATATGGCTAATATCCATGTGTAAGTGAGTATAAGCCATGTGTGTCTTTCTGTTTCTGGGTTATCTCACTCAGGATGATCTTTTCTAGTTGTATCCATTTGCCTGCAAATTTCATGATTTCCATGTTTTTAATAGCTGAGACATAGTCCATTGTGTAAATGTACCACAACTTCTGTATCCATTCTTCAGTAGAAGGACATTTAGGTTGTTTCTAGATTCTAGCTATTGTCAATAAGGCTGCTATGAACATAGTTGAGCAAATGTCCTTGTTGTATGGTTGAGCATCTTTAGAATATATGCATAGGATTTGTATAGCTGGGTCTTGAGGTAGCACTATTCCCAGTTTTCTGAGAAAGTGCCAGTTTTGTTTCCAAAGTGTTTGTACAAGCATGTCACTTTTAATCCATAATCCTTATAGGCTAAATGGCCATCTGTTGTCAAAATTCATTCATAGTTTTCGTTAGTTCTAACAGAAATTAATATATGAATGGTATTCTAAATATATGAATGGTATTCAAGCTATTTCTCATATTTTTATATGATGAGATCATATAAAAAATTTTAAACTTACATACTTCTAAATTTTTTAAAATGTATTTAATTTTATTCACTTTACATCCTGGTTGTAGCCCCATTCCTCCTCCTCTTCCAGTTCTACCTTCCCTGCCTTCCATCCCTTCCCCACTGCATCCTGGCTTATTCCCCATAAAGGGGGAAAATCCCTTTCCAATCCAGCCCAGCTCATCAAGATGCATCAGGACTGAGCAAGTCCTCTTCCCCTGTGGCCTGGCAAGGCAGTCCTGCCAGGGAAAGTAATCAAAAAGCAAATGAATCCCTGCCTGATGTGCTCGCCACGCATGAGGCTTAAGCTTCCCATCTGCTACATCTTTGTAGGGGGCCTAAGCCCAGTTCATACACGGTCCTTGATTGATTCTTCAGATTCAGCAAGCTCCTCTGGGCCCTGGTTAGTTGGCTCTGTTGGTGTCTAGTGTAACTCCTGTCACCTCTAGGAAGTAGCACGGTTCACCGAGACTGAACACCCTCTAACTAGTTTAGTCTCCTAGTAGAGGGAGGGGAACAACAACCCACCCACAAAAACTTCGACTCCAAATTTACCCTGGCTCCTAGATGTACAGGGATAAAGATAGAGCAGATAGAGCAGAGATTGAGGAAATGCCCAATCAATACCTGGCCCGACCAAAGACCCGCACAATGGGAGTGTGCCTACCCGTGACACTATGAATGACAACTCTGCTAAGCTTACAGACAGGAAACTGTCAGAATTGTCCTCTGAGAGACTCTACCCAGCAGTGTTTCCAAACAGATGATGAGACTCACAGTCGACCATTGGACAAAGCATAGGGAATCCTGTGGAAAAGTGCGAGGAAAGAGAAAAGGACTTTAAAATTTTTGCACATTATCATTCTGCAGGCACAGAATGGACATTTCCACTTTAAAAGGGAGGCATGGTGGTGTAGGTAAAGAAATGTCAGCTCAAAGTAAGACTGAGAAACAGACTGGTAATATAATCATATGGCTCTATGTTTGACACCTGGGGCCTCTTATGAAATCATCTTAGCTCCAGAGAACGTGTGTTATCTATGCGCTTCCAGTGCTGTTACCTGGGGTATAGCATTCCTCTTGGGCTCCTCAATGCTTACAGCCTTCCTTGGTGAATGTTCATCTGTCCTGATGACTCCGCTGTCCTATGGTCTCCTTGCATTGTAAGCTTCAACTCCACAGCTTTAAACAATGGTCTCTTGGGCCCACCTTGTAAGGATTCTGACTTTTCTACATATTTCCTGTTCTTAGTAACTTCAGGGGACTGTGATACACGACTCCATTACCCTCCTCAGTCCTGCACTTTTTTTATGTCTGCAAAATTGGGTACATGGACATCATTGCTGCGCTGTTGCCAACTCAGTATGAAGTCTAGACTGGACCAGTTACATCAGCCTCTGCCTCCTTACCCTGGAGAAACACTTCCTATATACTCGCTTTTAGGAAGAGAATTCTGTCAGCAGCATTCTCAGCTAAAGCTCTCTCCTTTCAAGTAATGGAGTTAAAGTTACAGGTTCACATTACTGAATTTTTACCTATAGTGAGTATTTCTTGGACCAGAAGTAATTAAATCAATATTGTTGGTGTATGATTGGCAGTGAGATAATATATACATGATTATAACTAAAGATGGAAGCTTTCTGACATAGCCATGGCTAGAATCCTAAAGACTGGATTTAATAAACCTACTGCAGGTTAACACTCACTGGTGAGTTTCATAAATGGGGATTCCCATGTGAGACCTGAGCAGTAAGACTGAGTTTATAGTTGTTAATTATTTTCAGTGGCTATATTACCACACAGCCCTGACTTCTGCAGAAACAGCAACATGTTCAGGGCCATGAATAACCCACTATTATTTGTATTTCTCAACCATCATGCCCTCTCTCTTTTGTATATCAACTCCCTTCTCAGATTATTCCGGATATTTCCCACCTCTGAGGATATCTTTAGTTCTTGTGTAACCATATCTACCAAAGTAAAGCTCATAAAAACAGTTTTAAAAAAGTAGCAAATTCTAATTTGTCTCATTTGAAACAAACAAACAAACAAACAAAAAGAAGTAACATCCATAAACTCAGTGGCTGGTTCTTTAATCACCTCCCCCCAGAGGTAGCAGCCTTGCCAGGCCACAGAAGAAGAGGATGCAACCAGCCATGATGAGACCTGATAGGCTAGGGTCAGATAGTAGGGGAGGAGGTCGTCCCCTATCAGTGGACTAGGGGAGGGGCATAGGGAGAGAAGAGGGAGGGAGAGTGTGTGGTATTGGGAGGAGACTAGGGTGGGGCCACAACTGGGATACAAAGTGAATAAATTGTAATAAAGAAAGAAGAAAATGCCATTTTCTGGCCTCCATTTTAAGAGGTTCATCCACCCACCCCAACATAAACACATGAACACAAACAAAAATAAAATAAATCTTTTAAAAAGGCAAAGACCCTTAATTGGTGATCTAATGAAATGTGTTTGATCCTTAAATCATATTAATAAAAGTAATACTAAACAGAAAGCAAAAACAAAAACAAAAACAAACAAAAAAACACAAGTCACTGAGGGGCATCTGAGTGTGTGTTTGTGTGTATGTTGTGCAAATGGTCAAATGGTCTTTTCTACTCTAAATATCTTTCTCTAAATTAAAAGGTAAAAAAAAAAATGAGGAAAGGGTAAAATTTCCAGAGATAATGTTGAGAAACTTATCAGACATCCGTCTTTTGCTTCCCTTTAATACCTTGCCCTGGGAACTAGGAATGGCTGTCTGGTGCCTTAGTTATGATGATGTCTTAGTAAAGGACAATTTACTTAGGAAATCTTGGTATTCTTAAAGCGATCCCAGGGAACCATCCCACAAACTATTCGTATCTATTGGCTGTACAATTAACATGATTTTGTTCTTTAATCTTAGAGCACAGTCTTACATATTGTCATTTAAAAAGAAAGACAAGATACACACATACTTGTGCAAATACATTTTAATAAATGTAAAAGGCCAAAGGAATGCTTATTATGAAAATCCATACAGAAAAAAAAAAAAAACAATCACTGAATACAGAAAGAGCCAAACATCACATTTTACATATACTTTTTTTTTTTTGTCCTGAAGTTGATTCTCAAATAATTTGTTGCGGATACATTTTTACATTGCTTTTGTCATTGTGTCATACTTATTTTTACTGGTAGAGCCAAAAGAATAATTGTTTTTATTCTCATTTCTAAAAAGAACCTTGCCTAATCAACACTAATGTGTTGTGATTAATTATTGTCAATGAGAAATTATTCACAAAATGAATTAATAACATGGAAAACAATTTTGAACCATCTGGTGTCATGAGAGTATTCTTTCTAATAGATTCTCTGAAATAAAGGCTGTACCTGTGTATGCATTGCTATAGTCACTGAATAAACTCCTCCAATTAATTTCATCCTTCCTTAGATATCACTTGGCAAAAAAATCTGAGTAGGAGGAAAGAAAGTGAGAATTCCTGTTGATACAGAAAATACCAGGAAATAGAAACAGCCTAGATGTCCACAAACTGGTAGGTGGATAATGAAAATCTTGTATATTTAAAATAATCAAATATTATTCATTTGTCAAGAAAAATAAAATTTCCAGGTAAACGGATGGAACTGGACCCAGAAAGGCCAACATCTCATATACTTTCTTTCATTTGTGGAAGTTATCTTTGAACTTATATATGATTTGTAATACCTAGAGAGTTTAGGAAATTAATAAGAGTCTATGGAAGGGGAGAGCCGTTCCAGGAAAGCATGTCTAAAGGAATAGAACTGATAGAATGTATGTATATAAAATGCATAGTGCGGGTTTCATGCTATGGTGGACTTGGTCCAAAAATGGCTATCTTTCAATGGAAAGGCTGAGAATCCAGGAATTGTTCAATCCATGTGGCTGTATGTCTGTGGAGTCCAAATCTGGTGCTAGTGTCCCAGGTCATTCCTAGAGAGCTCCAGGTCTTCAATCTGCACCACTGTGATGTAGAACAAGTCAGTTCTAAAACCAGTGACCTCAGCAACAGGACGGAGGAACCTGTGTGAGAGTGTAAGTTCCAACAGGCCAAAAATAAACGCTTTCTTTTTCCGTGTCCTTTTGCGTGCACCGAAATGAGAAGTTGTGACCCAGATTTAGGGTGGATTTTTACAATACAAATAATCAATCAGGAAAATCTCCCACAGTCATTCCCAGCCTGTTGATTCCAGATATATTCAAGTCAATAAGCAAGATTCGCCGTCACAAGTCTAGCACTTGTCTGTATGACACACAATCACATCTCATTATCTCATGCTTACTTTACAAATTAAAACAATAATCAGGTCATAATTCTACTTAACATGAGATAACTGTCCAATATATAATTACAAGCACATTATATATTTTCTAATGGGTGGAAATGTCCTACGTCCTTTAGTGTCTCATAACTTAAATATGATAATTACCACAAATATTATCCCAATCTATTTTATATTACATGAAAACAAACCACAGATATCTGCTTGATATATGTGTATATATGTGTAATCATATTCTTGAAAAAAAAAGACAGAAACATTTTCATTTCTGCAACTGGTCACATGCTCTTGTCTCCTATTCATAGCTGCCTTTCTGTACTACCCACTCTGTATTTCCTCTCCCTTCAGTAAGCATCTCAGTAGGTCTTTTCTTTTTCTAGAGGAGTGATGAGACCTTTCTTACTGAACGGCTTGCACCTTTTTTCATCTTGCAAGGACTTCATTGTTGTAGTTTCCCACTGACATTAATTACAGGACAAGTTAATACCATGAGATCTCCTTCACATCAGACATAATCTTCCTTCTCCACTCCGTGAAAAAGCAATTCAAGTTACCGTGATAGTCTGGATAAATCACCCCTCCTAACCGTGTTAATCCTTTCTTAGCCTGTTGGCTTAAGGGCATCAGGTGCCCAAAGCGGCTCCTTGGAAGTCTGCGCTTCCAATTCAATGTAATGTTATTGTGTCTCTTAGCAGGAAATGCTCTCATGCCTAGAACCAAAACTTCTAGGCCAGCAGATTTAAAGTCACAGGAACACGAAAGAAATTCTTTCCAAGGGATTTGCTGAGAGAGATAGTGAGTGGAACCCCCTGATTTCTGAACCTGTGATTTCTGGCTGTGGGCAAACTATCCTGTGTAATGGACACTGATTCAAAGTACATACTGCCTTCTGGAGAAACATGCTCTGGCCCTACAGTTAGCTGCCCCTCATTGTTATTCCTTTTTTTTACTACACCTCTCTTCAAGCCTGTTGCTTCGAGTTGATGGGGAACGTGGCAATAGCAGTGAAATCCATGATTGTGTGTCCATTGTTTCACTTCTCCGGCTGTGAGTACTTTGGTCAGAAGTAGTGTCATGTGGAATACCATAATAGCAGATAAGGCGTTCTGTGAGTCCGTGGATGGTGGTTTTGGCAGAAACATCATATTCGGGAAAGAAAATCTATAAGCCAAGTTACCATCTGTCCCAACGAGGATTAGCATTGCCCTTTCTGCAAAGAAGGTAGTCCAATGTAGTCAAACTGCAAACAGGGCACTGGTTGGTCACGCCAAGGGTTCATGTTGGTTTCTGCGTTGGCAGATCTGACAGTTGGCAGCAGGTGTAGCAAGGTCAGCCTTGGTGAGTAGAACTCCATATTGACAGGCACATGCATAATCTACACCCCTGCACCGTTGCCACTTTATTATACATGGACTGACTGGGCAATGACAGGAATGGCCAAGAAAAGAAGTAGACTGTCCACAGAATGTATCATCCTATGTACTTGATTATGAAAAACATCTTCTGCTTAAGTCACCTTTGGATTATCACTTAAATGGGGCAAGAATATCTTCACTTCCTTCACCCATTTAAATAGGTCTATTCATGCACTTCTACAAATGCCTTTCTCATCAAATTTCTAACCTCATTTTTCTCAAGTCCCTGACCACACATACAACAGATAAGCTACAGCCGATGAGTGTGTAAACAATCACATGCATCTGTCCATTTCTCCTATTAGGCAAATTTTATGAACGCGTGAACTTCCCAAAGTTCTTTCTTCTATGAAGATTTCTCTTCACTGATGTCCTTCAGAACTGTGTCAGAAAGGGGTTGTAATTCTGCAGTTGTCCATTTCTGGGTGGCAACAGTAAAGTATACAGAAACATGAGTAAATCAGGCCCTAATCTTCTCTTTCTTGATCATCTTATCATGGGGTACATTCCATGCGGCTATAGGAACACACTTTGAGCAGAAAGCATAATAGCTATAGTAGAAATCATAAGTATTTGGTTCAGTGAACTTCTTCGTTTAAATTGTCTGTGACCTCAGGACATGCATGGACCAAAATATACATCAATTTGATAGTGATTACTACTGTGAATATTCAACTCTATGGCTTGGTGGAGCAGATAATATCTAGCTTGTGATGGGAAGTCCAGGTCACAAGATAATTTAGCAGCTTATTGTCAAGCATTTAGTTTTCACCAAGAAACAACAGGAGGGCAAGAGTTGTCTCTCAAAGGGAAACTAGTTGTTTACAGATGATAGTAGAGCATTGTTCAGAAGTCCCAATAATCTCCTCCATGACCTACCTATAGAGGCCTTCCAAAGAATAAATAGCATCCCTTTCTGCCACTAACACCTTGAATAGAACTGATTATAATGGACCCTATGGTCCAAGTGACCAAAGAGGGATCTTGGCCATCTTTTCATTCAAGTAGTTCTGGATCAGAAAACTGGGCAGAGTCTGGACATCGGTTGATAGGCTATGATTCTCTATTGTTATGATACAATGTCACCTTCATTTCATTTATTTAAGAAGTTTTCTACTTATACAGATTGAACAAAAATGTAATATGCTTTTTATCTATTTCATTCTAGGAAACACCATGCCTGATTAACCAGTACCAAAGGTCCATTCCAGTAATGACATCATGAAACTCTAGTCTGTGTTGTCCTTTATGATAAACTTGGGTCCTTAGAAAAGGGAGACTGCATATATGGTGGATTTTGGAAAAAGGAATGAATATTAACAAAATGAATTTATAAAATTCTCAAGGAACCTATTTTTTTTTCTTTTTCTTTTTTTTTTAATTTTTATTTTTATCAGTTACATTTTATTAATTCTGTATCCCAGCCGTGCCCCGAACCCTCGTTCCCTCCCAGTCCCTCCCTCCCTCCTTCATCACCACTGTGCCCCTTTCTAAGTCCACTGATAGGGGGGACCTCCCCCCATTCATCTGATCCTGTTTTATCAGGTATCTTCATTGAGAAGGAACCAATTTTTAAAATGACCCTACAAACTATCTATAGAAAAATGAAGAGACAGATGCAAGAGAAACAAGACAAATGCTTGATTTTCAATGACCTTCTATCTTCCATTTCCTTCATAGAAACATCATTCTATAGATGCTATGCTGATGATGACAAAAATTTATACCCATGCTGGTTGTGGAATGGAAAGTTCTGAGTGAGGTATGGAGTTGGTACAGGATCTTGAGCACAGTATAATGGAAGGGCCACAAGCTGTGCCTGAACCTAGAACAATAATGGTGACGATTACAAAAAGAAAGCCCCCAAATTAAATTAAAGTGCATTAATTATCTCTGAATATATTTTTCGCTGAAGTATTTGTTTCAATCTAGTAAGGTATCTGCATGTAAAAGACAAAGAAAGCCCAAGAAACAGAGTATTAGGAATTCAAAGAGATCAATTTTATCACAGCATTCTAAACTGTTCTGTTTAGGTTTTGGATTTTTGACATTAAGTAGGTTTTAATAATACCTGGCAATGGGAGCTTACATGCCAGCTTTGTAAATATTGATAGTGTTAATAATGAGGGTTTTATTATGGTCTGATAGCCCTGTTAGAATACTATGTCCTTGGAATATCTGGTAGTGATGGGATAGAAGTCAACACTTTGAAATAATAATAATAATAATAATAATAATAAATGCTTTGTGTTGTCCTCATAACTTTTGTATAACTTTGAGATTGTTTCAAAATAACTTAATAATAAAAGTAAAAATCAGGAGACACTAGATTTCAGTATGTTTATCATATCTTACTGAAATCTATACACCTAAAGAGGATAAACAAGAAAGAGGACCCGGGGTGAGATGATCAATCCTCACTTAGAAAGAAAAATGAGATGTGCATTGGACATAGGAGAAAACAAGTAACAGGACAGGAGCTTACCTCTGAAAGTCTCTGCCTAGCATTGTATCAAAGCAGATACTGAGACTCATAACCAAACCTTCCACAGAGTACAGGGAATCATATGAAAGAAGAGAGAGTTAGTATGACCTGAAGAGGACAGGAGCTACACAAGGACCAAATATATCTGGGCACAGGAACTGTTTTATGAGATTTTTTTCTCCAACCAAGGACCATGTATTGATATAACCTAGAACCTCTGCTCGGATGTAGCCCTGAGTAGCTCGGTATCCAAGTGGATGTCCTAGTAAGGGGAATAGGGACAGTTTCTGACATGAACTCAATGGCTGGCTCTTTGACCTCCTCTGCCCCTGAAGGAGGAGCAGTACTGCTAGACCACAGAGGAGGACTTTGCAGCCAGTTCTGAAGATACGTCATAAAACAGGGTCAGATGAAAGGGGAGGAGGTCCTCCCCTATCAGTGGAGTTGGAAAGGGGAAGGGAGGAGATGAGGGCGAGTGAGTGGGATTGGGAGGGAATGAGGGAGCTAGATACAGCTAAGATAGAAAGTAAATAAACTGTAACTAATATTTAAAAAGTAAAAAAGAAGACACTAGAAACAAATATTAATGTGAGTAAAGAAAGAGTTTGAAATTCCTTCCACTCCATAAATGACTACACATTGAAAACTAACAGAATGCAAAACAAAATAAATGTGGCTATCAGCAACTATCTCCCATTCATAACTTCAGTCCCAGTCTTTTTTTTTCCCTCACCTAGCATGTGGGATTCACTCACAATCCTTATGCGCTTGGTATGCAGCTTATAGGGATCATTTCTGAAAACCCTTGAAATAAAACCCTAAAATAAAACCCTGAAATAAAATAACAGAAAATTACTGATTAAACAGTAATATGATCAGACTAACCTCAAAATGTAGCGTTTCTTGCTAAATTCCTTTTGGTTTGTGCTCAAGTGAATCAATCCAACTCTGATTCAATAGCTCTGCCTGTCAGTCTGCATATTCACACTCCACAGAGGTGTCATATGGTCATTAGGGGAGTCCAAGTTAAACTGTACTCTGTGGCTTGCTGCTCTGCTCGGCAAGCTGAACTGAAGTTTCATATTGTTTATTTCATTCAGTAGAGAGTTGTTCAGTTTCCGTGAATTTGTAAACTTTCTGTCTTTTGCATTGTTGATATCTAGCTTTAGTCCATGTTGGTCTGATTGGATTCGGGGAATTATTTCAGCTTTCTTTTGTCTGCTTTGTTTATGTGGTTAATTCTGAGGAAAGTTCCATGGGATGCTGAAAAGAAAGTAAAATCTCTTGTGTTGAGATAAATTACTCTGCTAGGCCCATTTGTTAGAATGCTTAGGTGACTGGTCTATTGGTGAGAGTGGGATATTGACGTCTTCCCTCATCAGTGTGTGAGGATCCACATGTGACTTAGGGGTCAGTAGTGTTTCTTTTGAAAACTTAGATGCTCTTGTGTAAATTCTATGCTCTGATATCGGAGCAAAGACATTATTGAAAGTTAGCACTATTGCTTCTGAATTCCTTCTGAAAAATCTGCTCAAATGAGCCCACATCTGAACCCCTAAGATTTTATGCATTGGAACAAGATACCCTTCTTCTCATATTAACTCCCAGGGAAGTTCTATAAATTCCTTTTCAGTATTTTCTTTTTCCCCAGGACTGGTGGTCTCAATGTATGCTCACATGCCCATGTGTTTGTGCGTGTGTGTGTGTGTGTGTGTGTGTGAGAGAGAGAGAGAGAGAGAGAGAGAGAGAGAGAGAGAGGAAGAGAGAGAGAAAATCAGGCATGCTCCAGCATGTGTACCTGTCTGTGTAAATTAATCCTTAAAATTCTGAATCTTCGGTGTGAATCCCCTTCATATCTCCTAATCTTGGTTCTCTTTTCAGCTCTTCAGTAACGTTCAATCTTGCTAACTTTCTTGCATCAACTTTCTTAAAAATGTGATTAGAGTCTATCACACTCCAGGGGAACCTCTCTGTGCAGTAGGATGGGACTGCCCATGGGTCACCTCTATTATTTTCTTTTAGTTTCAGTTTACTCTAGATACTATCATTCTCTTATGAACATATTTATTATCTACAAATTCATATCTTTTGATTCTTATTGCTCAGTAATGTGTTTTCATTTATTTCATTGTGACCATGTAACACATAATAATATATAATAATATATGCATAATTATACATGTATAATAATATAAGTATAATATACATGTATATGTATATTACATGTATACAGGTATACATATAATACATACATATATTTATATTTGTATATGTGCATTTGTATATGTATTGTATATGTATGTGTACATGTGTGTATCTATATATATACATATTATATGTATGTATGTATACATGTATACATATGTATAATATGTATAATAATAATGTGTAATAATAATGTGAGTCCTTGCAGTCATGCTTCTGCAAAAGTAGATTTCTGGTAGGCTCAAATATAAATAAATATTGCTTATCAGTAAAGAATTCGTGTCCAATTAGTAATGGTTCTTTCTCATTTCATATATCATCAAATGTAACCCTTCTCCAAACCCTGAAGAATCCTGAAGGAAAACACCTGTAATTGCATGATTGCTAGGAATGTTTAGATATTCCTGAGAAAATGGAAGAGTGTGACCCTGGTTTGTTTAAGGTGGTTTAAAATCTGCTCATTCTCATTTCACGTTGCCAACTTCATTATTGAAAAGTCTTTTCCAAAGAGTCACTGAACTTGTCTGTATGAATCTTCTACTTTGATTACATGGCACACATTCTTATGTGATTTTAACTTTGAAATCTTATTTCTTTAGTGGTTTAGTCATCAGTGTGAATTTAAGGTAATAAATTAAAAGGAGAACAATCACTGAATATGTAAAATCATTGATTAGAATCACTTTCTCTTCAAATTATGTATAATCTGAATGTATTTTTTGTGTATTTAGAATGGAGTCAATAATAATGAAAACTTACATTCTGTTGTGACTAAAAACTAAAGAATTCACAAAGATATATATAGAAAAAACTTCCCATATATATAATTTTATAGGAGGCTTATCACATTATATAATTGATTAATTGAAAGTCATAAAGTGTACCCAGCTTGCTTTTTTGAATCCAATTTGTTCTCTGATTTCTTACATAATATTTCCAATATGGATTTTAGTTGGTCACTGAGTGATAAATCTGGTCAGTGATTACCTTTTGGATTGGCAAAATGCCTAATGTTTTCTTTTAACTGAATCAGGGAACTGCTGGAATAAATGGGAGTTTCAATCATGTCAGCCATGGTAAAGGTTTGCAGCTTTTCTCTGAAAAATGGTTATAATATTTTCAAAGAATAACTTTACCTAGAAACCTAGGTTGTCAGTGAGGCTAAGCTTGCAAATCTTTATGGATTATTAATTAATTTTTCAGTTTTATTTTTGATGTTTGATTGTTTGATTAAGAAAGTATCTGAGAGCCATCTCGTAGGAGAAAACCAGTCCCCAACCAATCCCAATGTTACTCTGCTCTGCTTATACACAGGAGCCTAGCATAACTCTTCTGAGAGGCTTCACCCAGCAGTTAATGAAACAGAGGCAAAGATTCACAGCTAAACATTAGACAGAGCTCAGCAAGTCCTGTGGAAGAGCTGGGAAACAATTGATGGAGCTGGAGGAGTAAAGGACTCCAGAAGACCTACAGGGTCAACTAACCTGGGCCCATGGAGCCTCACAGAGGCTGAACCACCAACCAAAGAGCATGCATGTACCAGTCCTAGGTCTCCTACACATATGTAGCCAATGCACAGCTTGGTCTTCATGTGGATACCCCAACAACTGGAGGGAGGGCTGTCTATGACTCTGATGCCTTCCTACATGGGCTGCCTTATGTGGACTCAGTGGTAGAGGATACTCCTAGCTCTGCAGTGACTTAATGTGCCAGGGTGGGTTAGTACCAATGGGAGAACTCACCCTTCTCTGAAGAAAAGATGAAGAGAAAATGGGATGGAGAGGTGTGTGAGGGGAGAAACTGGAAGGAGAGGAAGGAGGCAGAAATAAAGATATAAAGTGAATAAATAAATTTAAAAAAATAAAGTATCCAGTAGTACTCGAGTACATTTTATGAATACATTTCAAATTCCTTCACTACTGCCAATATAAATATGCATGAAGAAAAGAGTTGACAAGGGATGGGTATTTTCCCACAATTCCTCAAGGCATTCTCATTGATGTTGCTGTTAAGGATAACACAAAAGATCCAGCATCAATGGGCAAGAAAGATTTGCTCATTTTCCTAGGCTTTGATCTGCTTGAGTCTGCATTAAAAACTGCACACCACATCTTGCTCATCCTAAAGTCTGTATTCACACTTTAAATGTTCTGCAAAGTTTCTTTTCCTAATGTGTCAGCCAGCAAAGTTTTGTAAAACAGAGTGCTTTCATTCACAGCGTTTTCTAAAATACATCTTACAAATGCCAACAACCAAGTGTAACCTGAAACATCTGCGGATTCGTCCATTTATGGTGCAAAGTGATCACTTTACTTGCTCTTTAGAGCCAGCTGTTCTCAGGCATTAATTGGCGTGTCACTTGTATGCTTCGGAACAGCAGCATTTGACAATGGCACACATGTTAATTTGTTTGCCACATCTGGTTCTTTTTCAATGAATATGGTCTTTGTGGCAGATGGGAAGAAATGAGTCTTTGTAATTACATATTTCAAGAGGACTCTGAGTTTCTACGGGTAGAATATCTATTTAAATGGCTAAATTTTTAAATCAAGGCCCATATGTAAGTTACATCCTCCTCCTGGAAAAAAAGTGTTTTACAGTATGTTTTTATTTATTTTTAGAAATATACATGCTGATTCTATGAAGATAAATTAAAGGCTGCAATACTTTCATGGGGCAGATCTTTAAAACTACTGTATCTGCGTCAAATGAGACAAGTGGAAGTCTCCCCTTTCTTAAGTTCTCTAAGGGTATTCAAGGTCACACACAGACAGAATGATTAGGCTTTGCTAATTTTTGACACTCCGTACTCCTGGGACAACACTGAAGTTTGGGATTTCTTGTTATTTATCTGGGGATAATGGAGGCCTTTGATATGTGAAGAGTGTACTGGTATAAATCCATACTGTTACTTTTATTTATTCTGCCTGATTGTTCCATTTAATTTGTATATACCCCCGTGCACCCTCTCCCTGCCACACCTACTCCAAAGAGCCAATAATATTTGAGAAACTATTATTTTTAAAACTTTTATTTTATATATTTTATATATTTGTGTGAAGGCTTAGTTGGAGATCAGAGGACAACTGACAGGAGTCTGTTTGCTCCTGCTATCTTGTGCTCTTGAATCTCAGGTCAGGTACACAAGTAGCTCAACTTGGTCAGAACACATTGCAGGCATTGGAAGATGTGGTTTTTTAATTTTTTTAATATATCTTTTAAAAAAATATTTATTTTTATTAATTACAGTTTATTCATTTTCCCCCCTGTACCTTCCTCCCTCCTCCCCTCCCAATCCCACCCTCTCTCTTCCCCACTCGTGTCCCTCTCCCAGTCCACTGAAAAAGGAGGCCCTCCTCCTCTTCCCTCTGATCTTAGTCTATCAGGTCTCATCAGGAGTGGCTGCATTGTCTTCCTCTGTGGCCTGGTAGGGCTGCTCCCCTTGGGGGGAGGTGATCAAAGAGCAGGTCAATCAGTTCATGTCAGAGATAGTCCCTGTCCCCATTACTATGGAGGCCACTTGGATACTGAACTGTCATGGGCTACATCTGTGCAGGGGTTCTAGGCCATCTCTATTCATAAGTGGATACTAGACATATAATATAGGATACACATACTAAAATATGTATACCTAAGGAAGCTAATCAGAAAGGAGGACTCTGGCTAAGATGCTCAATCTCCATTCAGAAAGGCAAAGAGGATGGACATCGGAGGAGGAAGAAAACAGGGAACAGGACAGCAACCTACCACAGAGGGGCTCTGAAAGGCTCTAACCTGCAGGGTATCGAGAAAGATGCTGAGACTCATAGCCAAACTTTGGGCAGAGTACAGGGAATCTTATGGAAGAAGTGGGAGATAGTAAGACATGGAGAGGACAGGAGCTCCACAAGGACAGTGACAGATCCTAAAAGTCTGGGCACAGGGGTCTTTTCTAAAACTGATACTCCAGCCAAGGACCACTCATGATTTTATATTGAGGTCTTTGATCCACTTGGACTTTTTTGTGCAGGGTGATAATTACGGATCTATTTGCCTTTTTCTACATGTAGACATCCAGTTAGACCAGCACCATTTGTAGAATAAGATGTCTTTTTTCCATTGTGTGGTTTTGGCATCTCTGTCAAAAATCAAGTGTCCATAAGTGTGTGGGTTTATTTCTGGGTCTTCTATTCGGTTCCATTGATCCACCATTCTGTTTCTATGCCAATACCATGCAGTTTTTATTACTGTTGCTCTATAGTACAGCTTGAGATCAGGGATGGAGATACCTCCAGATGTTCTTTTATTGTAGAGGATTGTTTTAGCAATTCTGGGTTTCTTGTTATTCTATATGAAGTTGAGAAGGTGTTGGTAATTTGATGGGAATTGCATTTAATTTGTAGATTGTTTTTGGTAAGATGGCCATTTTTACTATGTTAATCCTGCCAAGCCATGAGCATGGGAGATCTTTCCATCTTCTGGTATCTTCTTCTAATTCTTCCTTCAGAGACTTAAAATTTTATTCATACAAGTCTTTGACTTGCTTGGTTAGGTACTTTATGTCTTTTGTGGCTATTGTGAAGGTGTTGTTTTCCTAATCTTTCTCAGTTTCTTACTCTTTTGTATATACGAGGGCTACTGATTTTTTTTTTTAGTTAATTTTGTATCCAGCCACTTTGCTGAAGATGTCTATCAGCTGTAGGGGTTCCCTGGTAGAATTTTTGGGGTCACTCAGGTATACTATCACATCAGCTGCAAAATATTTTTTGTTAAATATTTTGTCTTTTTACTTTTGTTTTCTTTCGTAGGGGAGGTTGCAAGGGTGGAGGATGATATGCAGGGACAGGGAGATGCAGGAGATTAGGGTGCAGAATGTGAAAAATCACAAAGAATCAATTAGAAGTTACACAAAGGGACAGTGGTACTCTTCCTTTGTTACCACACGCCAGGATCTCTTACAGGATTCTCAACAAGATGTGCTGCTGTGCCAGAGTGTCTACCAACCATGGATTGAAATGTCCAAATTTGTTGTTCAAAATGAATGTTTCATATTTACAAAGTGATTAACTCACATATTTTATTATGGTAACAAAATGTTGACTGACAGATGAGGCTTTTTATTACTTATTCCATGCAACTAAATTTGCATGTTGTCTAATTATTCTTTCTATCCTGTCTTAAGTGTAAAAATACAAAATGCAGTTTAAGATTTGCAGAGTTACACAAAGAAAAAAACGTTCTTGTTACATCTTTGCTGAATCCATTACATCTGTCTGGCCACGTTTGTGTCCTTTCTAGTCAAGGTTTGCTCTTGCATGAAGACACATACATATGCTATTGTGAGCTTCAAAACTTAAGTGGAAATCCAAACTGTTTCATTCTTCATTGACATAACAGTATTTTATTGTCCTTAAAACTTTTGATAAAGCATGGCTGGTAGTGAATACCTTTAATCCTAACACTCAGGGATATAAAGGCAGGTAGATCTCTGTGAGTTTCAGGCCAGCCTGGTCTGCATAGCAAGTCTAGGAAAAAAAATCTTTGATAAACTTGTAAGAAATTTTCCAAGTCTACATTTATAGTACACTTATTATGAAATAATTAAAAATAATATCAATTTATTGAAGTTATGCTAGCTGATCTTTAAGGAAAATTGAGCTTATATGTTTGTTAACATGAAAGCCAACTGTGCATGCTTAAGATCAGACACCTATGGCAGTATGAGTCATTCTAACAAGCTTATTCTCTTTTCCCATCTAGATGCTGAGCGTGCTTAGCTCAATACCAGTGTTTATTGTCCTCGTGTCTGAGTCCTGACATGAGACCATTAAAATATGCTTAAATTTCAGGGGAAGATTATCAGAAAACCCCAGAAATACTGGTTGCAGCAAGTCTTAATAAGCAAAATTTAATAATTGAAGACAACACAAAGTAGCAAATACACAATTCCACGGAGGACTGCTTGATTATCGGAACACAAAGAGTTCCTTTCCCTTGTGTCCTTCTTGCTCTTTTTACAACTAGGAACAAAGAGAATAAAAAGAGTTTTCCTTTGAGAATTATTGTTTTATTATTCATGTTCCTTACATTGTTCTCCATGCATGTATTTCTTGATATAAGAATTTTACAGATTTTTTTTTCTTTTTCTGTGTATGATTTTTGTTGTTCCAGCATTGTCACAGAACCTGTCCTCTCTCAATGTTCACTATGCCTACTAACCACAAGCAGAGACAATAAGAAGAGTATTTCTGAAATCACACAATATTTTCACTTAGAGTAGAAATTTACTTTTAGGAGTCAAAATAAAGGAGATGAAGTATAATGTAAGAGTTCTGGTGTATCACTTTACAAATAATAAGAGATTTCAAAAGGTAAAATGCATTACAATTTCCAAGCACAAATGTCCAAGCTGCTCTCAGAGATCTTCAATCCATTGATCAGCATGGCATCATGGCTGAAGTTTTCTCACGTAATCCTTATATTGAAGTCCTTAACACAATGACTATATGTCCAGTAGAAATACTTAAAATTTATTTATTTATTATTAATTCAGTTTAATCACGTTGTATCCCAGCTGTAGCCCCCTATGCCATCCTCTCCCAATCCCTCCCTTCCTCCCTCATCTCCTCCCATGCCCCTCTTCAAGTCCACTGATAGGGGAGATTCTCCTCCCCTGCCATGTCCCCTTCCATCAGGACTGGTTACATTGTCTTCCTCTGTGGCCTGATAAGGCTGCTCAGCCCTCAAGGGGACGTGATCAAAGAGCCAGCCACTGAGTTCATGTCAGAGACAGCCCCTGTTCCCATTACTATGGAACCTACTTGGAGACTGAGCTGTCATAGGCTACATCTGGGCGGGGGTTCTAGTTTATCTCCATTCATGGACCTTGGTTGGAGTATCAGCCTCAGAAAAGACTTTTTGGCCCAGATTTTTTTGGTTCTGTTGCTCTCCTTGTGGAATTCCTGTCCTCTCCAGGTCTTTCTATCTGCCCCTTCTTTCATGAGATTCCCAGCACTCTGCCCAAAGTTGGGCAATGAGTCTCAGCATCTGCTTTGATACCCTGCTGGGTATAGTCTTTCAGAGGCCCTCGGCGGTATGCTCCTGTCCTCTTCCCTGTTTTCTCCTTCCAATATCTGTCCCATTTGCCTTTCTGAGTGAAGATTGAACATCTTATCCAGAGTCCTCCCTCTTGTTTAGTTTCCTTAGGAGTACAGATTTTTGTAAGTTTATCCTATATTACATGTCTAATACCACTTATGGATTACCATATACCATGTGAGTCTCTCTGCTTCTGGGATACCTCACTCAGGATGATCTTTCTAGTTCCCACCATTTGCAAATTCCATCATTAACTTGTTTTTAATTACTGAGTAGTATTCCATTGGGTAAATGTACCACAATTTCTGTATCTATTCCTCAGTTTTGAGGGACATCTGGGCTGTTTCCAGATTCTTGCTATTATGAAAAAAGCTGCTATGAACATTGTTGAACAAATGTCCTTGTTGTGTATTTAAGTATATTTTAGATATATACCTACGATTGGTACAGCTGGATCTTGAGGTACCACTATTCCTAATTGTCTGAGAAAGCTCCAACTTGATTTCCAAAGTGGTTTACAAGTACACATTCCCACCAGCAATGGAGGAGGGTTCCCTTTTCTCCATAACCTCTCCAGCATGTGTTGTCAGTTGAATTTTGTTCTTAGCCATTCTGATAGGCGTAAGGTGAAATCTCAGGGTTGTTTTGATCTGCATTTCCGTAATGACTAAGATCGCTGAGCATTTCATTAAGTATTTCTCTTCCATTCTATTTTCCTCTACAGAGAACTCTTTGTTTAGCTCCGTACCCCATTTTTTAATTGGATTACTTGATTTGTTGCTTTTTAACTTCTTGAGTTCTTTATATATTCTAGATATTATCCCTCTGTTAGATATAGGGTTGGTGAAGATCCTATCCCAGCCTGCAGGCTGTCATTTTATTCTGATGACAGTGTTCTTTGCTTTACAGAAGGTTTTCAGTTTCACAAGGTCCCATTTATTGATTGTTGATCTTAGAAACTGTGCTGTTGGTGTTCTGTTCAGGAAGTTGTCCCCTGTGCCAATGAGTTCAAGGCTCTTCACCATCTTTTCTTCCAACCAACCTATTTAATGTCTCTGGTTTTATGTTGAGGTCTTCGATCCACTTGGACTTTAGTTTTGTGCAGGGTGTTAAGTATGGATCTATTTGCATTTTTCTACATGTATATCTCCAGTTAGACCAGCACCATTTGTTGAAGATGGTGTCTTTTTTCCATTGTATAGTTTTGGGTTCTTTGTCAAAAATCAAGAATCCATAGGTATGTGGGTTTATTTCGGGGTCTTCTATTCAATTCCATTGATCCTCCTTTCTGTTTCTATGCTAGTAACATGCAGTTTCTATTACTGTTGCTCTGTAGTACAGCTTGAGATCAGGGGTGGAGATATACCTGCAGACAATCTGTTGTTGTATAGGATTGTTTTGGAAATTCTGGGTTTTTTGTTTTTCCATATGAAGTTGAGAATTTTTCTTTCAAGATGTGTAAAGAATTGTGTTGGTAATTTAATGGGAATTGCACTGACTCTGTAGATTGCTTTTGGCAGGATGGCCATTTTCATTATGTTAATTTTACTGATCCATGAACATGGGAGATCTTTCCATCATCTGATATACTCTTCAATGTATTTCTTCAGAAACTTGAAGTTGTTTTTTGTTTGTTTGTTTGTTTGTTTCAAACTGGTTTTTCATTTGTTTGGTTAGAGTCATACCAAGGTACTTTATGTTATTAAGGGCTGTTGTGAAGGGCGTAGTTTCCCAGCCCTTTTGACTTTCGTATACAGGAGGGCTACTGATTTAATTCAAGTTAATTTTGGATCTAGCCACTTTTCTGAAGGTGTTTATCAAATGATTGAGTTCTCTGGTTGAATTTTGTGTGTCACTCATATATACTATCATATCATCTGCAAATAGTGATACTTTGACTTCTCCCTTTCCAATTTGTATTCCCTTGATCTTCTTTAGTTGTGTTATTGCTCTACATGGGACTTCAAGTCCTATGTTGGAGAGATACAGAGAGAATGCACAGCCTTTCCTTGTCTCTGACTTCAGTGGGAGTCATTTAAGTTTCTTTCTGTTTAGTGTGATGCTGGCTATAGGCTTGTTGCATATTTTATTTACTCTGTTTAGATCTGTGCTTTGTATTCCTGATCTCTCCAAGACTTTAAACATAAATGGGTGTTGGATTTTGTCAAATGTTTTTTTGGCATTCAAGGAGATGATCATGTGGTTTTTTCTCCTTCAGTTTGTTTATGTGGTAGATTATATTGATGGAGTTCTTTAAATTGAACCACCCCTGCATGCCTGGGATGAAGCCTGTTATTGGTGGATGACATCATTTAAGTGCTCTTGGATTCACTTTGCAAGTATTTATTGAGTATTTTTTGTCAATGTTCATAAGAGAGATATGTGTGAAGTTCTCTTTTTTTGTTGGGTCTTTGTGTGGTTTAGGTATAGAGGTGAGTGTGGCTTCACAGAATGAGTTTGGTAATGTTCCTTCTTTTTTTATTTTGTGGAATAGTTTGAAGATAATTGGAGTTAGCTCTTCTCTGAAGGTCTGGTAGAATTCTGTGCTGAAACCATCTGGCCCTGGGCTTTTTTTGGTAGGGAAATTTTGATGACTGCTTCTATTTCCTTGGGGGATATAGGACTATTTAATCTATTTACCTGATCTTGATTTAACTTTGTTAAATGGAATCTATCAAAAAAAAAAAAAAACAAATGACCATTTCATTTAGATTTTTAGATTTTCAAATGTTATGGCATATAGGCTTTTGTAGTAAGACCTAATGATTGTTTGGATTTCCTCTTTGCCTGTCATCATATCCCCCTTTTCCTTTCTGATTTTGGTAATTTGGACAGTTTCTCTGCCTTTTAATTAGTTTGGCTAAGGGTTTTTCTATCCTGTTGATTTTCTCCACGAACCAGCTCTTGGTTTCATTGATTCTTTGAATTGTTTTCTTCGTTTCTAATTCATTGATTTCACCTCTAAGTTTGATTATTTCCAGTTGTCTACTTTTTTGGGGTGTGCCTGCTTCTTCTTCCCCCCCCCCACCCAGGGCTTTTAGGTGTGCTGTTAAGTTTCTAGTATGAGATCTCTCAAACTTCTTTTTTGTAGTCACTTAGTGCTATGAACTTTCCTTTTAGCTCTGTTTTCATTGTGTCCCATTAGTTTGGGTAAGTAATGTCATTGAATTTTAGGAAGTCTCTAATTTCTTTTTTCGTTTCTTCCCTGACCAAGCTGTTGTTGAGTAGAAAGTTGTTTAGTTTCCTTATGTTTGTAGGCTTTTTTATATTCTTGTTGTTGTTGAGGTCTAGTTTTAGGGCATGGGTGGTCTCATAAGATACAAGGAATTATTTCAATCTTTTTGTATCTATCGAGGCTTGCTTTGTGCCTGACTATGGTCAATTTTGAGAAGGTTCCGTGAGGTGCTAAAATGAAGATATACTCTTTTGAGTTTGTGTGAAAAGTTTTCTAGACATCTATTAAGTACATTTGATTTTGGACCTCTGTAAGTGCTATTATTTCCTATTTAGCTTCTGTCTAGATAATCTGTACCTTGGTGAGAGTAGAGTGTTGTAGTCTCCCACTATTAAGGTGTTGGGATCAATGTGTGATTTAAGCTTTAATAATGTTTCATTTACAAACACAGATGCTCTTGTATTGGGGACATAGATGTTAAGAATTGTGATGTGCTCCTGGTGAGTTTTTCCTTTGATGAGAATAAAGTGTGCCTCCTCATCTTTTTTTGATTAATTTTGCTTAAAAGTCTATTTTATTAGATATTTATTAGATAGCTACCCCAGCTTGTTTTCTGGGTCCATTTGCTTGAAAAACATTCCCCAGCCCTTTCTTCTGAGGTAGTGTTTATCTTTGCTGCAGAGGTGTGTTTCTTTGATGCAGCAGAATGTTGGATCTTATTTCCACAACCATTCTGTTAGCCTGTGACTTTTTATTGGACATTTGAGTCCCTTGGTGTTGATAGTTAATAGTGAGCAATGAATGTTAGTTCCTTTTATTGTGGAGTTGGTATTGTTACTGTGTTTCTATGCTTGTATGCTTGTTTTCTTTTAATTTTTTGTTGCAAAGTTATCTATATTCTGTGCTTTCTTGGATGTATTTGATTTTGTTGGATTGGAGGTTCTTTTGTGTTTTGTTGCTGTTGTTTGTTTTGTTTTTGTTTTCCTACTCTCTCTCCCTCTCATACCCCTCCCCATGTCTGCTGATAGAGGTTCTCCTCCTCTTCTCTCTGACCCTAGCCTATCAGGTCTCATCAGCACTGGCTCCACTGTCTTCCTCTTTGGCCTGCTAAGGCTGCTACACACTCAGGGGGAGGTGATCAAAGAGCCAGGACTAGTTGCTGTGTAAATATTGTTTAGGTTTAGTTTTGTCATGGAATATTTAGTTTACTCCATCTATGTTGACTGAAGCTTTGCTGGATGTAGTCTGTGTTGGCATCTGTGATCTCCTAGAGTTTAATGACATCTGCCGAGGCCATTCTGACTTTCATAGTTTCTATTGAGAAGACTGGTGTGATTCTGATAATTCTACCTTTATATGTTACATGGCCTTTTTCCCTTGCAGCTTTTAATATTTTTCTTTGTTCTGTCTATTTAGTGTTTTGACTAATATGTGACATGAGTAGTTCCTTTTCTGGTCTGGTCAATTTGGTTTTTATGTAGTCCTCTTGTATGTTAATGGACATCTCTTTAAGTTAGGAAAATTTTCTTCTATGAGTTTCTTGAAGATATTTTCTGGACCTCGGAGCCTGGAATCTTTTTTTTTTTTTTTTTTTCGTCTATTCCTACTAATCTTAAATTTTGTCTTTCATGGAGTTCTTGATTTCATGGATGTTGTTTGTTTGGAACTTTTTAGATTTTACTTTTTCTGTGAGAGAAGTATCAGTTTCTGTAATTGTATCTTCAGCGACTGAGATTCTGTCTTCTATCTCTTGTATTCTATTAGTGATGCTTAACTCTGTGGCTACTGATCTTTTCTCTAAGTTCTCCACCTCCAGAGTTTTCTCTGTTTGTATTTCCTTTATTGATTCTAAGTGTGTTTTCATATCTTTCATATCTTTTCATATCTTGTATTTCCTTCATCTGTTTGAATGTGGATTCTTGTCTTTCCATGATGGTCTCTATTTTTTGTTTGTTTCCTCTCTATATGCCTCTACTTGTGTCTCTGTTTGGCTGTATTTGCCTGTGTTTCTTTGAGAGATTTGTTCATTTCCTCTTTATGTGCCTCTAATAATGGATATGCATAGATTTGAGATAATTTTCCTATGTTTCTGATTAATTAGAATATCTATTGATTTTGGAGGTTGCTGGTGAAGCCATGATGTCCTGTTTTTGTTGTATGTTTTTTTTATTACTATTTTTTATTAATTAGTTTATTCACTTTGTATTCCAAATGTAGCTCCCTCCCTCATCCCCTCCCAATCCTACTCTCTCTCCCTCTCATATCTCTCCCCATGTCTGCTGATAGAGGTTCTCCTCCTCTTCTCTCTGACCCTAGCCTATCAGGTCTCATCAGCACTGGCTCCATTGTCTTCCTCTTTGG
>REGO01000153.1:2670344-2814219 GCA_010120015.1 Rhombomys opimus | reverse complement strand
AAAAAAAAAAAAAAGAAAAGAAAAGAAAGAAACTCTCTCTTAAAGACATTTTGTGGAATTTTGGAAATTAATATTTGAATAGTCAAACATAAATATGATGGTACTGTCAATATCAATATCAGGATTTAGACTCATTATGGAAAGAAACCAGGGAGTGTCTGTGAAGATTTAGTTTCCAAAGAAGAGTTAGGAGAAGGGAAAGATCCTTCCTAAAGAGTGCAGCGCCTTTCAGTAGATCTGGGTCCACTAATAAAGACAGCAGTGACATGAACAAGAACACTGGAGTCTCTGCCACTATCATTGGGTACAATGCCAGCAGCGGCTCCACTCCTGAAGCACACATAGCTAATTTTACTGATATTGACCATTATTATTCATGATATCATAAGAAATTACAAACTTTTACAAGGTTTGTAGATAATTTCATCCCATATTGCTATAACATAACAAAAATTAGTCAAAATAATCATACAAAAGTTTCAGGAAAAGCAATAAAAGTGACTTTATAACTACTTTTTTTCAAATTTAAAATAAAATCTACAGTGATAAGTTTTGTGAAATATACTTGCTAATACTGAAAAGTGCTGAATACATCTTAATTCTGGATGTTTTATACCCCAAATTAACTATTGTAGATTCATTTATTCATTAAGCTAACAACTTTTAGGGAAGAAAATTTTAATATCTCTGAAGAGCAATACACAGGAGAACTTCTGGGTGACTGATTCTCTAGAAAATGAGGTCTTATTCTATTAGTTAATGGACACAGAGGAAGCATAAACAGATTTTTATATAAACTAAAGCCAGAAGAACTGTTAAGAAGCTGTATTTAAAAATATTTTATTATTAATTTAAAATATTACCTGGTGCAGTTAAATTATTTATTTTTATATTTATTGCTGTTCTCTTTAACATAAAGCATTGAAATGTATAATATTGAAGCACAGAGGAATCCTATGAATCCAATGTTCCTGGGGAGTAAAAAACCATCTTGAGAAAAATATTGAATTCTATGCATTATTGTGATATTAATATAAAAATGTAGCTGATTACTTAAGTGGATTAACATAAAAATGAGAGATCTCTGTCCCCAAGAATTACAGGACTTAATTATATGTATGTATTTAAAAATAGCTAGGAGTTAGAATTATATTTTAAATACTAGCAATATAATTTATGGTGATATGCATTCATTCTACATTTTTTTTCGTAATACAGGAACATGTTAGATACAGTAGCCTCTTCTATGGAATTCTGCCGTGACGTGGTGAATTCACCGATGCCTGAGTTCCCATAATCAATTTGCAGGGAAGACAAGATAAGTAGTATAAGTGAGAACTTACATACTCAAAGAAGATGAAAGGTAATGTTTGAAAGCCATTGAGAAATGGAAATAGAGAAGCAGGGCCAAAAGTCTCCATCTCCAGAGTCCACGAATGCACAGCTAGCTAAGGCCCAGGAAAAAAAATACTTTGAAGAACCCTTCCAAGCCCCAAAACTCCAGAGTACTGTTAGAAAGAAACTTGTCAGAAAGGAGAGGCATGAAGACCAAACTCAGTTCAGTGATGATGAAATATCATGAGTATGGAGGAGCCAGCACCCACCTTCAATCCTAGAATTCATCAAAAGGATTATGCTTTTGAAGCTCTGCTAGGCTGCATGGCTAGGTTGATTCATAAAAGAAGAAAAAAAAAATCTCAGAACAACATGCAAAACAAAACCAAAGACTGTAAGAGTGGAGAGATTAAATGGGGTGATTATTAAATACTTATGTGAATGTGTGAATATTGATAATAACATTAGTGACTTATTATTATTATAAAAATAGCAGCATATAGAATGAAGAAAAGCAAACACGGGTAAAAGATGATTATAGCAAAGTGAAAAGAGAAATCAATCTCAGAAGGCAAGTATTGGCTTCAATACTCCATTCTCAAAACCTTCAGAAGAAGAGCTACAGCCCTCTAAAGTGTAATATTAAACTCAGCTTTTATGACTTGTCATAAAAAATTAACTTTAAGTACAATATTTGAAACATGTTTAAACGCAATATATGCATTATTATTGTAGTAGATGATAAACTACCATCAAAAATGATAGCATATCAGATATATTGAATACGTATTAATTTTTTTAAAAAAATCTGACATTTGAAAGGAAGGTAGAATGTGAATGAATAAAATCATGATAAATGCCATTACATTTGTGCTTATACTCATTGTACCTTAGCTTCTGTTAGAGACCTGGTCAAATAAACTTTCTTTCTTTCTTTCTTTCTTTCTTTCTTTCTTTCTTTCTTTCTTTCTTTCTTTCTTTCTTTCTTTCTTTCTTCTTTGTTTCTTTCTTTTCTAATTTTCAATGGAAGGTAGTAAGATAAAAACTCATAACTGGTTAAAGCATTAATAAGAAGTAGCTGTGAGTGCTCAACTCTAAATGGGACATTTTTATTAACAGACTCTCCCCTGCCATAGCTTTGAATCAGAAACATCTCAGAAGAGGAAAGAATATGTGACTTGGAGGATAAGCGTGTGTGATGGCTATTCTTGGTATCAACTTGGATACATCTTGATGAACTATAATCCAGAAATGGACAGCACACCTGTAAGAAACTGTTTTTCTTGGTCCGAAGTAGGTGATTCCGCTCCTAGTCTGGACCTTTGAGGCACACATTTGATCTGGATCTTGAGGCAGGCAGATACCATTAATCTGGACCACTCCTTCTGTTGTAATCTTATATGAGGACATGTATGAAGGACACGTTGCACTGTGTGTGCTTCCTCCGGCCTTGTGAGTAGGTCCATTCTTTCACTTGGATTAAAGCCTCCTTATTCAGAATTCCAGCATAAATAGAAGACCAGCTGAGACATCCATCTTCTTGGACTGACCAGTTTCTGGCTTCTTTGGCAAGTTGGACCATAGCCTGTAAGTTCTTATAAATTGTGTGTGTGTTTGTGTGGACATCAAAACAGATTCATTGTATAAGTTCTTCTACTCTAGAGACACATGACTCATACAGTGCTGTGAAATACTATCTTCAGGATTTGGTGTGTCTGTAGCACCCATATAGTCACAGCAGCTATCCTCATCGTAAGATCAAGACAGTAAAAAAATGTAACATAGCACCTCCAATTGATAACTACTTGCAAATGAAAACTCAAGTTTTCTCCAGGCAAAACTCACTGTAAAAACGAAATTCTGTTTTTGTTTTTCTGGTTGTTTAGTCACTTTTTATCCCCTAGCCCCTTCCCTCCTCTCCTCCCAGACCCATTCTACCACCCTCTTCCCATTATCTTTATTCCCCTACTCCTCAGATAAGGGGACCTCTTCAAGGCACTACCAACCCACAACACATCAAGTCTAATCATGATGAGCACATCTTTTTCCTCTGTGATCTGGCAAGGCGTCAATACCTGGGGGGAGTGATCTAAAAGCAGGCAGCAGTGTCCGAGTTACAGACAGCCTCTTCTCCCATCCTTGGAGACCCATATGAAGATGAAGCTTACCATCAGCTACATATGTGTAGGGGACCTAGGTCAAGTCTATATATGCCTGGTCCTTTGTTGGGGCATAGGTCTCCATAAGACCCCATGACCCTAGGCTAGTTGGTTCCCTTTGTCTTTTTGTGGCATTCCTGTCCCTTCCAGGTCCTTCTATTCTTCCCCAAACTCTTCCACAATACTCCCTATGCTCCACAAAATGTTTGGCTGTGAGTCTCAGCATCTGTTTCAATCTTCAGGTGGTTGGAGCCTCTCGGAGAGCAGCTATGCTAGACTCAAGTCTGCAAGCATAGCAGAGTATATCATAAATAGTGTCAAGGGTTGGCTCTCTCTTATGGGGTGGATCTCAGGTTGGTCCAGGCATTGGTTGGACATTCCCTTAACCTCTGTTCTATCTTTATCTCTCTATGCACACCTTGTAGTCAGGGGAAATCTTGGGTCGAAGTTTTTTGTGGGTGAGTTGGTGTTCCCCTCCCTCCACTACTTTAGACCGAGGGTTAATATCCAAAATATATAAAGAAAGCAAGAAATTAAACAACAACAAACCAAAAAAATCCCATTAAAAATGGAGTACAGAGCTAAACAGAGAACTCTCAACAGAAGAATCTTGAATGGCAAAGAAGCACTTAAAGAAATGTTCAGTGTCCTTAGTCACCAGGAAAATGCAATTCAAAAAGACTCTTAAGATTCCATCTTACATTCTTCAGAATGGCTAAGGTCAAAAACTCAAGTGACAGCATGTGATGGCGCGGTTGTGGGAAAGAGGAATACTACTCCATTGCTGGTGGAAGTGCAAACTTATACAGCCACTTTGGAAAGAAATGTGGAACTTTCTCTGAAAACTGGGAATATCACTACCTCAAAACCCAGCTATACCACTCCTGGGCATACAACCAAAAATACTCCACCATACAACAAGATCATTTGCTCAACTATGTTCATAGCAGCTTTATTCTTAATAGTTAGAAGCTGGAAATAACTCAGATGTCCCTCAACAGAAGAATAATATGGTACATTCACGCAATGGAATACCACTCAGCTATTAAAAACAAGGAAATCATGAAATTCTAAGATCACCCTGAATGGTGAAACCCAGACCCAGAAAGACACACATGGTATGTACTCACTTATAAGCAGATATTAGCCATCTTGTACAGGATAATCATACTACAATTCACAGACATAAAGAAGCTAAGTAACAAGGAGGACACAGGGAGGATGCTTAAATCTCACTCAGAAGGAAAAATAGAATAGAGGACAGAAGCAGTTGAAGAGAGGAAACAAAGTAGGAGAGGGAGCACAAAGAATATGAGGGTGGAGATCAGACCTGGAAATCGCAGGGCAGGAGGACAGAGGGCTTGCAGAGAGAAGAGAAACCTTGGGCAAGCTTATCTCTGTAACAAGCTAGAGATCTGCAGCAAGGCAGGCTCCTGGGTTGATATTGGGTGACTCTTGCAAAGACTCCTAATAGCAGGGGTCATGGAGACTGAAGATGCCACCCTCTATTTAAACAAACTTCTCTTTTTTAATTATTTTATTTTACATTTTTTCTTTATTAATTACACTTTATTCCCTTTGTATCCCCCCTGTGGTTCCCTCCCCCCTCCCATCCCAATCCTTCCCTTCCTCCACCCTCTGCATGCATGCCCTTCCCCAAGTCCACTGATAGGGGAGGTATTCCTTTCCTTCCTTCTGATCCTAGTCAATTAGGTCTCATCAGGAGTGGCTGCATTGTCTTCTTCTGTGGCCTGGTAATGCTGCTTCCCCCTTAGTCGGAGGTAATTAAAGAGCAGGTCAATCAGTTCATGTCAGAGACAGTCCCTGTTCCTATTACAATGGAACCCACTTGGATACTGAACTGCCATGGGCTACATCTGTGCAGGGGTCTTAGGTTATCTCCATGCATAGTCCTTGGTTGGAGTATCAGTCTCCGGAAAGACCCCTGTGCTCAGATTTTTTGGTTCAAAACAAATTCTCTTAAGAGTAAGCCACACGTCCAGCAGTAGATGGCCAACAGAAAACTAACTCAATAACTCAATGGCGTATTTACAGGTTCCATTTCCTTTTTCCTTCCTTTCTTTTTTCTAAACCTTTTATTTTTAATTCATTTTTCTTTTGTTTTAGTCTACAGTTCCTCTGCATTTATCTTCCAGTGTATGTTTTTATGGGATTCATAAGTGTGCAAATAAGTGGGTCTCTGCATCTACATCTTTTCTTGTTCCTTTTGGGGAACACTTTTGTTTCTGTTTGTTTTGTCCTATTTGGGTGAATTTGTTTTTATCATTTCATATTAATTATATTATATTTATCATATCATGTCCTATCCTATCTTATCAGATTATACTATATTATTATTTTCTTTTACAAGTCTGTTTGTTTTCTAATGAGAAACAGAAAGGAGTCATATCCGTATGGGAGGGGAGGTGAGAAAGAACTGAAAGGAGTAGAGAGAGAGGAAAGTATAATTAGGATAGATCATATAAAAGTATTTTTTCAATAAAAGAAAATAAGTTGCAGCATAGATGATGAGGAAACTTATGAGGACTCACTCCTAACTAAGGATCTATTGACAACTGATAGGTCTCAACGGAGGAAAAATTGTTCTTCTTTGGCAACTTGCCCACTGTTAGATTGTGTATGCTATAGTGCATGATGCCATGCCATAAACATATGGGCAACATTAAATGGAATCAGTGAGTTAATAAATATAATAAAAAGATACCATGAAGGTGAGAAGTGGAGGTGTAGGGGAAGAGAATTGGAAGAGTTCAACAGTGAGAAGGTATGATCCCACTTCATTGTGTGCAGCCATAAAATTCTTAAAGAATCTTTTAAAATAGCGAAAAGAAATTGTAAATAAATTCAATGAAGTAAATAAAATTCAACAGCCATTTTTTTGAAAAGTCAGTACTATCAAAACCTACAGAAGAAGAAATTAAACAGCCTTCATCTATTAAATGATTTTACTGTAATTAAAAGTGTTCCATTCCTCTCTCTGCCAAAGCAACCATATCAACTCCAGACCAGATGGCCTCACTGATGAATTCCATCAATGCTTATGAATAAATTATATTAAATTTCTCCTAATGTTCCTAGAGTTTGGATATGAATCCACCAAAGCCCATGTATAAAGGTTTGGCCAGCACAAATACCTATGTGTAATGAAAGATGTTAATGGGAGTTGTTTCCTAGTGGGACCCTAAGAACCAGATCTTCCCTTTTCTCTTGGCTGTTATGAGGTAAGTAGGCCTCTTCCAGTACACTTCCTCACCTGTGTGCTTTGTAATATGTATACATGATACCAAAGGCCCAAAGTTATGTGTTAAGCAAACATGTGCCAAAATAAGCCCCTTAATTTTAGCTAAGATCTGACAACACGCTGTCTAATTATTGCAAGGTGAATGCAATTTTGTCCTGGAAAAATATGACTCCACATTAACCAAGTTATTGATGAAAGCTAATGTCTTTAATAATAGTATAATGTGTTACCATGATGCAATGAACCAAGAAAAACTTGCTCCTGTATTATTTCTACAAAAATGTATGCATTAAGTTGCTCAAGAAAACTACTCTGCTCTCTTCCAACACTGCCAGTTTCACAAACACAGGTAAACAAATGTATGGAAGGTAAAATGAAACCTCAATGTAGTTTTAATTTGCATTTCCCTGATGTGTAAGGATGTTGAACAATCTTTAAGTGTTTGTCACAATTTGTGTTTCATCTTCAGAGAACTCTTGGTTTAGGTCTGGTCCCCAATTTTAACTGGTTTATTTGTTTTCTGCTGTTTTGATGTGTTTATACTGTTCTCTCATAAATTCCAGACAATAAATGTCCATTAGATATATAGCTTGCAAAGTTTTTTTATGCTCTGTGGGCTACTATTTTGCTCGAATGATGCTGTCATTTGCTGCAAAGGTTTTTTGGTTTGTCTGCTTGTTTCATGAGACCACACTCATTAATGGTGGTCTTAATACCAACCAGCTAATTTTATTTAATATATGATGCCAAGCCTGATGTTTCATTGTTTATTGTTTTAGTTTATTAAAGAAAGTAGAGATATTGAAAATACTTATCATTAATGGATTGATGTTAATCTGTGTCTAATAATCTAGTAGAACATGAAATTGTGTGTCCCAGAGCTTATCCATATATATTTAGGACACTAATGTTTTCTTGGTTAACTGTTACCTTGATTTGAATGTAGTATCCTTCTTTATCTCTTCTGATTAGTTTTAGTTTGAAATCTATTTTGTCAAATATTCAAATAGTAACACCTGTTTGCTTCTTGCTCCTGCATAGTAAAAGTACTTTTGTCTATTCTTTTATCCTAAGAAGGTATCTAGCTTTAAAACTAAGATGTTTTTCTTGGAGGCACAAATAGGCAGGTTTGGTTTCTTGATCCATCCAGTCTGTCTTTGTATTTTGAATAGAAAATTGAAGCGGTTGATATTTACAGTTATTATTGAAATGTGAGTATTAATTGTAGACATCCTGTTGCTTTTTGATATTGTTTGTGTTCTCGGTGCTATTTTGTGTCTTAATTATAGCTTTGTATTTATTTTCAAAGTCTCTTTGCTATGCCTATTTCTCTCTTCATCCTAAAATAAAGCTTCCTGCATTTTCTTTAGGCTCGAAGTGTTGGATAGAAACATTTATAGACTACTTTTGCCATATAAATTTTTCTTTATCCTTCCATCACAGCAGGTAGTTTTGCTAGGTATATTAGTCTGTGCTGGCAATCATAGTCTTGTAGAACTCACCACACATTGCTCCAGAATTTTTCATTTTTTATTGTTTCCACTGAGAATACATCTGTTATTCTTATAATTTTTCCTTTATGTGCAACTTGAATTATTTTCTTTTGCAACCTTTAATACAGTGTCTTTATCATATATACTTAGTACTTTAAAGTATATGCTGTGGTGATTTTTCTCTCTGGTATACTGTATGCACGGAAATCTCCTTCCTTTGGGGGAGGGGTTTCTTTTATAATGTTGTTGAAGATATATTCATGTTATTGACTTAGGATTCTTCTCTGTTGTGGTTTGAAGAAGAATGGCCCCCAGAGGCTCATATTTTGAATACTTAAGGAGTGGTACTGTTAGGAAAGATTAGAAGTTGCAGCCTTGTTACAGGATATATATTACTTGGGATGGGCTTTGGAGTTTCAAAGGTCCAAGCCACGCCCAGAGACTCTTTTCCTTTTGCCTGCAGATCTGGCTGTAGAACTCTGAACTACTTTTCTAGCCCATGTCTCTCTGCATGTCAATTTGCTCTACACTGTGATGACCATGTATTAAACCTCTGAAACCATAAGCAAACCTCAGCTAAATGCTTTCTTTTATAAGAGTTGCCATGGCCATGATATCTCTTCATAGGATAGAACACTTATACATTCCTTCTGATGAAATTATATGCCTATAATTTAAAGGTTTCATTGTTCTCACTGTGTCCCACTTTTCCTGTATGCTCCTTTCCTCTATTTTTGTTCATTTGCTTTAATTTCTTAAGTTCTTTGCTTTTTTTGGTCTGGATCCTCTGCATTAGCTTTGAGACCTTGCTTGGTTCATTCTACCTGTAAAGCTTTATTTTGATTTTTTGTTGCTAAGCCATTGAGTTTTTCAGTTCCATTCTTATTTCAGCTTCAGTTCTTCAATGTTTCTATTTCATTATTGAATTCCAACTTCAAATCTGAATTATCGTCATGATTTTCATCAGTCTTATAGCACTCAGGCATTTATGCTCCTTAAACCCTTCCATCTTAATTACATTGAGCTCTCTATGTCTTCTTTAAACTTGAATTCTTTGATTAAGTTATATTACTTTTAAATTCTGTGTGCTGGAGCTCATTTAGATATACAATGCCAAGCAGTCCTTCAGGATCGATAGCGTTTAGTAGGCTTAATCTTTCATGTTGTTGGTATTCCTGTGTTGAGATCTGGGCATATGGATGTCCTTTGTTACTTCCGAGCTTGTTATGAACAGAGACAGTTGGAGAACAAAAGGAATAAGGAAAGGCTGGACCTAGAGGTTCGAATTGACTTGGGTGGAATGACATCATGTGGACAGAGAATTGGCTGGTATAGAGGATGCGTTTCATTTTGCAAGCCTGGAGTGTGGGTGTAGGTCTGTTTGGGTGGAAAAGTTAGGTATGATATGGGAACATTTTGTAGTTTGGCAGATAGGTTAAAGGACTAGCATACATAGACTAAAGATCCTCTGCAATGGAGACATGGAAGGTCATATTAGGATGGTATGCGGCTTGTTGCTCTGGGGGAGATCTGGTAGGTTGTGAACGAGGCAAGGATGAGGAAGTCTGGGCTATTCTTGACAGATTAAACATTGGAAGAAGGCGTGGGAAGTCTGAGTACCAAGTGGGATGGTGGAAGAAGTCTAGAATGTACCTATAGATGGTTGCAAGGAGGGCACTTCCTCTTAGCTGCCTAGAGCCTGTCTGTGCCACTGACTGGGTTGGTGAGAGTAGGCCAGGGTGCAGGATGTGGGACCCAGACTAGACCTTGGGGGAGTATGTAGGAAGTCTGCTTAGCTAGTGGGATGGAGGAGGTGTCAAAGAGGGGAGCAGTATGTTGATGCAGGTAGGGAGAATCCTGGATGCAGCCTAGAAGTGAGTTGCAGTTGCTCACAAGTACAGTGGTCCAGCTAGGCTGGGGCATTAGCTGTGTGGTCTGGACTGTAACAGGGAGGTTGCACACACACAAAAAGGAGAAGTTTATAGGGGTTCTTAGCAGGTTTGATCCAGGAGGAAGACTTATGACTGATTTATTTCTCTTACTACAATAAAAGTTTATTTTGTACATTTTCTTGCAAACACCATTTCATCCTTTTTTATTGCCACTGTGTATATGATATTCATATGTTTTACTATATTTTGTTTATCTAGTCACCTGTAGATAGGCACCTAGGTGTATCCACAACTAGTTCTCTGTGAACATTTCTGTAATAAACTCAGTCATAGCTATTACATACTAAATTTTGATTCTTTTAGTTATATTCTATGTTGTGGCAAGTTGCACACTAGAATAACTCTCATTTTAACTTTGAGAAATCTCCTCAGTCCTTTTAACCATGGTTAATCTAATTTGTATTCTTATCAATGATATATGATGTTTCCTTTTTCCTTGTTAGCTTTCATTTTCTTGAGGACAGCCCTTTTGATTGCTGTGAAATGTAATGTCACTGTAGTTTTTAGATGCATTTCCTTGGTGACTGAGGATGTTGTTCTTCCTGTAATTATTGGCTACTAATAGATTTTCATTTGGAAAGTATCCATTCATTTCAGTTGCCTATCAATTGATTAATTGATGATATATACATATATATATGTATATATATATATGTATATATATATATGTACATATATATATACATATATATGTACATATATATATATATATCCAAATTCGTAGTTGGCAAAAATTTTATCCCTTTTATTATGGTGTCTATTTCCTTTTGGTTTTCATCAAAGAACCTTTTTAAGAAATTCCATTTTTCAATTCTAGCCTTTTTCTTGACTTATTCAAAGCTATTCTCAAAACGTTTCCCCCATGTTTTCTCTAGTCATATATTAAGGCATTAATTCCACTTCTGTTTAAGATTGGCTAGTAGGAGAGATAAGCCTCTGTATGCTCTTTCTAAGAGCTCAAGCATGATTTTCAGTCTTCTGTTCGTAAGTATCCATTTTTTCTAGCACCACTTGTTAAAGAGTCTATTATTTTATCTGTTGTATATTTTTGGCACCTCTGTTGAGAATGAAACAGCTATGGTTTCTAGGGTTCATTTACCAAGTCTTCTCCTTATGTATGTTTTGTAAGTATCATACTGTTTCTGAATATTTTCATTCTATGGTGTAAATGCTGGTAGTGTGATACCTATACAAATCATCATTTGTTTAAAATTCTATTGACTATTAAGGGTGATCAATGTTATCATATAAAGAATGCTACCTTAGTTCTATTTTCTACTGCTGTGATAAAATATTATAACAAAAAGTAGCTTGGGGAGGAAAGCATTTACTTCATATTACAGCTTCATAACCCAAGAAAGTTAGGGCAGTAACTCAAGCAAGAACCTAGACACAGGAACTGATGAATAGGCTACAGAGGAATGCTGCTTACTCATATATTTTTTCCTGTTTTTTTCAGCCTGCTGTCTTTTAGTATCCAGGACCTTTGGCACAGTGGTGGCACTTCCCACTGTGAGTTGGGTTCTCTTATTCCAATCATTAATCAATAAGGTATGCTGCGGCCTTGCCTACAGATCATTCCAGTGGGAGCATTTTCTCTGTTATATTTCCCTCTTCCAAAATAGCCTAGCTTATTGACATAAAACTAATCTGCACAAATGCCTTTGTGATTTTGATGAGGATTGTATTAAATTTGTATGTAGTTTTTATTGGTATAATGTTTATTCCACCAATCCATGATCATCAGAGTTCTTCTCATCTTTTGTATTTTCTTTCCCTCACCCTTAGGCGCCTTGTAATTTTCATTATGTAAGTGCTTAACACCTTTGGTTAAGTGTATTTTTAGGTTAATTTTTGGGAAAGAAAAGAGAGAAGATTCTCCTCCTAGTGTTCTTTTCTGGTAAGTCTGTTGATGGTAAATAAATAAATAAATAAATAAATAAATAAAAGCCACTGATTTTTTTTTCATGAGTATATGTAGCCTGCTATTTACTTAAACTCTTTTTCAGATCTAGGAGTCTCCTGGGATTTAGGGGGATTGTTTTTTATCTTTAGAGTATTTTAAGAATACTCTAGGTCATACCAATTGCAAACAAGGATGTTTTCAATGCCGTGAAGTTGAAGTCATCTAGGTTTGCAAGAAAAAAAAATCTGTTCACTTAAGGAATAAAAATTCAGACAAGATCAGGCATGTTCAGGGTGGTGTGGCTGGCCTATGATATGGATACAGGAGAGATTCACCACCACTTGGATCCTTGTCCTACCTGCTTTGCAGCAGGTAGGAGAACTGGCTGGCCCAGCCCCCTTTCCTGGGTAGTGTAATGGAACAGGATACAAGGGTGTGAGAGTGATTGCACTGTTCCACCCCTCTCTGGGTGCAGTACTCTATAGAGTTGGCCTTGGAAATATGGGTGTGGGATAGCTCCCCACTGGCTACATGGTAGCATGGACCTGGAAGAGATCCTTCCCTCCCTTTTGCCCCTCACCACCTGTGACATGCATGCGAGCAGACCCAGGCCCCCCCTCCTGGACAGTTAGGTAGAGCTGGCTCTCCTTGTATGAGCATGGGAGAGCCAGTTCTGAGGGTGTGAGATGTGGAGAACAGGCTCTGTCCCTAGCTGGAGAGTTGGCACTGATGGCATAGGTATTGGAGAACTAACTGAGATAGTGTGAGCATGGGTAACCACTTCTTGCAGGCTGGGTACCGCATGCTGGAGAGCTGGCCCTGCCCCTCACTAAAGGCAAAGTTGGGGAGCTGGCCTTACTTGCAAGACTAAAAGAGATCTAGTGGGCTAAACATTACAGCCACCACCCAGACTCATTTCCAAGGCACTGAGTTGGCCTAATCCATTATGAATTACTGGAAGGCATGAAGGAGCTGGTCCTGAAGAATAAAAGCTGCAGGGTCTCCACAACACAGAGAAACAACATAATCCAGTGTTGATAGTGTAGTAGAATCCAGGGACTTCAAACCAGACCATTGACTAATTGCAATAAACATTAGCAAGTAAAGCTGTTTGGGCAAAAGCATGTACTGTGTGACACACCATGACACACTGCAGCTTCTACAAGAGATTTTATTTTTTATTTTTTGTATTTTTTCTCTTTTTTGTTGATTTTACTTTTATTTTTATTTTCTTTTGGGGAGAGGCTGCAAGGACAGAAGTTGGATATGAAGGAAGGGGGTAAGTGGATTTGTGCTACATGATGTGAAATTCAAAAAGAATCAATAAAAAATTTATCATGGAAAAAATGGAGCAGCCTTGCTAGGCAACAGAGAAGGACATTGCAGCTACTCCTGAAGAAACCTGATAAGCTAGGATCAGATGTAAGGGGAGGAGGACCTCCTCTATCTGTGGACTTGGAAAGGGGCAAGGAGGAGATGAAAAAGGAAAGGAAAGGAAAAAAAAAGCAAGGTCTCAGATATCAGACAGCTGGTAAAAGTAGATGTATATTACACAAGTACTCACAAATGTACACACACCCAAGTATAGATACAAATATACACACACAAACACACACAGATATATATATATATATACACACACACAGAGGGGGAAGGAAAAAAGAGAAAGAGAAAGATACACACACACACACACACACACAGAGAGAGAGAGAGAGAGAGAGAGAGAGAGAGAGAGAGAGAGAGATCAGTGCACTCAGAGAATATGATTCCTCATATTCACAGAGCTGCTCTTCCAAGTCTTGTGGGAAGTCTGGGCTTATTTTGTGTTTGGGACTGAGATATGTTTCTCTTTCCTGGTAAATGGCTATAATAACCTGGGCTATTATAAATGTTTTGATCATCATAACTGATCGAAATGAAGTGAAGATGAGAACTGAAATCAGTCCTCTCACCCTTCAGTACCTGTGTTTATGAAGAGTTCCCTCTCCCTGGTAAAAGCACACTGAGTACTTGTCATAGACACAGAGAAACAGAATGTCAGCCATTTTAAGGTTTTAAGTGAAAAGAACATTAATCTAACTAGAACCCATTTTCCTTGTGTACCTGCCTGTTGGGCATCTGATTGGCTCTTAGTTCTTTATTTTGACTTCTTTTCCTATTTACAACCCCTTTCCACTGTTTTGTTTTCTTTTATTATTTCTTTCTTTCTTTTCTTTTTTTTGTTTTTCTTTCTTTTCTCTCTTTTTTTCTTTTTTTCTGGGGCAATGTCACAGTGAAGAACTTTTAAATTTATTTAAATCACTTTACAGCCTGACCACAGCGTCATCCCTCCTGTCCTTTCATTCCCATCCTCATGACCCACTCCTCCCATTCTCCTCTCCTCTTCAATGGTTCCAGTCAAGATTTCGTGGTGGACATATAATTCTTATTCTGGGCTTTAGATGAAATCTTTTGTTTTTATTCATTTAGTATTGTAGTAAGAAAATATTCGAGCCATGTTTCTCTTGTCTGTGTTTACCATCAGCTGCGAAGATTCAAATTCTCATGTGTCTTTTCTCCCCTGGAGGGTTGCCAGATATATTTCATGCCCCGTGATGTTTAAGATAAATCACTCTGAATCACCAATTCACTTACAATTTTACTATTTTCAATTAATTGTTTTTGTTATGCTGAACTTCCAAAAGTACTCGCTCCTTTTCAATTCCTACAAAGATAGTGAATGTAGTTTAAAAATTTTGATTCAAATATATAAAATTATTTTTATTATTGTCTGTTTATTTCTTTATAGCATGTTCTTCTCTCACTATATATTTTTTTCTAATGCCTCTCATTCACTGAACATGAGTAAATTATAGAAAGCTATGGATTCTGTGCCTTGATATTTTGAAGTACCTTGGTACATGTTTTTAATTCCTATTCTTTATTATCACTATTATCATTACCACCATTGTCCATTTAACAATAACAATATATCATTTTTGAGTGAAATTGTTGTTGTATACGGAAAATTGTTTGTTTTTGTTTTGTTTTGAGTCATGTTCTCTTTATACTGTCTCTCCTGGCTTTGAATTACTGAGCTCACTAACTCAAGTAATCCTCCCGTCTCAGCTCCTGGGTAGTTAGGAATATAGTTATGTGCCAGAAATAATTCTAGAGTTTTACATAATGATTTCTCTGGATAATCACCATGATGACATGATGATGTAAGTATTATCTCTAACTTGCAAAAATAAAAAAATGTTAGAAATTGAATGGGAAAGATTAAGTAGGTTAACCAAATATTTGTAGATAATATAGGAAAAAGCAAATCTCATTTTATAGGCTGACATAAACTCTGAATATTAACTTTTGAAATACCACACATATTGATGATTCTTAGGTAAATGTTTTAACATATATAATTAAAAGAAAAAAAATCAAAAATTATTAAATTGAGGTATAAAGGAAGGGAATATTGTACTAAGCTAGATTGATATCAATTTGAATGTGGACTCATGTTCAGCCTGGCAAATTATTTAGTACTTTGTCAACTCCAACCCCCTCAGCTTGTGAATGCAACTGTGGCCTTCTGTTCTCAACATTTCTACTGCACTTTATCTTCCAAAAATTTGCTTATTTTATAACATTTTAGAATGATTAGAATTACCATTTCATTTTGATTTTTTGTTGCAGAAAATGGTAAATGTTGTTATGCTGCTATTTTAAAGCTGTTTTAAAAGAAGAAAGAGAAATGCAATTTTGTAAAGTTTTCAATTTTCAACATCAGCCATAGTTAAAATATCCACCATATAAAAATATAATTGAGGTTAGTTTCAACAGGTATAATTTGAAACTCAAAAAAGGTCCAGGGCTATGGTTCTGTTGAGGAAAAGCCTATGTTATATAAGCCTGAAGACCTGAGTTCAATGTCCTGGGTCTAACTTGGAAAAGAACCAATTCCAAGAATTTGTCCTCTGACCTTCATTCAAATTCTGTAACATGTGCTCACCTGCACATATTAATAGAATAAAACTACATACAAATAAAAGAAAATAAATATCACAGCTTCCTCCTGAAATAATATACCTTATTTTCTTACAATTTAAAAAGCTATCGTCTAAATTTAATTAGTGAGGAGGTGAGAAAGACACAAGAAACTTGGTTTTAAGGCAGCCTCACTTTGGCTAACTAGAAGAAAATAACTTTTCCTTCTTTTTCCTGCCTAATTATCCAAGAAAAGGATGAAGCCTCTTTGTGACATGAGTCAAATTATTAACTTTAACTTCATAGTGATAAAAATCACAATGAAGTTCAAACTCTTCATGTGAGACATGAACCAAGGAAAAAATGTTGTGTGAACTAGAAAATTTAAAGTCTTGCATTAATAGGGGAGGAAAAGTTCAAGGTTATATTAACACTCTTCATGATTACTCTTATTTATCCACTAAAATGACCAGAGCATTTGTTATCATTAGTGTTAAATCTATTGTTATTTAAAAAAATATGGTGGACTTGCCGTTTGTAACATCAGGAATACTTTTTTTAATTCAAAAATGTTAACTTCCTGATGCTAACAACTAATAAGTTTATATCAAAAACCTATTTTCAAACTTTATTTCACTCATATATCAAAATCTAAAATCTGTGCCCAGATATTTTGGTTCTGTTGCTATCCTTGTGGAGCTCCTGTCCTCTCCAGGTCTTTCTATCTCCTCTTTGTTTCCGAAGATTCCCTGCACTCTGCCCAAAGTTTGTTTATGAGTCTCATTATCTGCTTTTACACAATGCTGGTTAGAGTCTTTCAGAGGCCCTCCGTGGAAGGCTCCTGTCCTGTTTCCTGTTTTCTTCTTCCCATTTGCTCACTTTCTGAGTGAGGATTGATCATCTTACCCAGGGTCCTCCTTATAGCTCTCCTTCTTTAGGTGTTCAGATTTTGTAGGTTTGTTCTATATTATCTTTTCTGCGACTAATACTCCAATCAAGGACCATTCATAGATATACCTAGAACCCCTGCTCAGATGTAACCCATGGCATCTCAGTATCCAAGTGGATACTCTAGTAAGGGAAACAGGGACTGTCTCTGACATGAGCTCAGTGGCTGGCTCTTTGACTGCCTCCCCTGGTTGGGGGAGCAGCCTTTCCAGGCAATGGAGGAGGACAATGCAACCAGTTCGGATGAGTTTGGGATAAGCTAAGGTCAGAGGAAAGGGGAGGAGGACCTCCCCTATCCTTGGACTTGGAGAGGGGCATAGGAGGGAGAGAGAGTAGGATTGGGAGGGGAGGAGGAAGGGGGCTACAGCTGGGATACAAAGTGAATAAACTGTAATTACAAGAACGCCTACATTCCCCAATCTTATAACTCCAATATTATAATCTTATGACGCCTACATTCCCCAATCTTATAACTCCCATATTTCTTGGAACACTTTTAAACTTACTATACTTTACTTCCTGATGAAAAATGAGGAAAAGGAAAGAAAGCAAAAAAATTGAGAATTTATTTTTTTATTTTACCTTGTTTTATTTTAAAGTACATTCCTAAATTGGGGTACACTATTGAAGAATGTCAGTGTGAGATAACAGTCCATAGTCTCATCAGGCCCACCTATCCCCTTCTGGGATTAATTCAAAATAAAAAAGAGTGTGGGGTACTTATTTGGACATTATCAAGCATTTCAAGACTGTTGCAACAGAATATGAAAGTGGAGGGGGGCCTTAAGTGTAGGTATAGATTATATGCAAGTGTGGCCAACTAGACATCTCTGGTCTGTAGTCTAGCTGTGTATGAAGCTTGAAGGGAAAGAAGTTTCCATTGGCAACAAGTTTCCAGGAAAATATTGGCTTTCATGATACACTTTAAATGTTTGATACTTTTCTTATTAGGGATCTTATTGCTTTGAAGAGACACCATGATCATGAAAATTTTTATAACAGAAAATATTTTATTGGGGCTGGCTTACAAAATGAGAAGTTTCCTCCATTATCATCATGTGGGAAACATCGTGGCCTACAGGCAGGCATGGTGATGAGAAGGAACTGAGAGTTCCATTCCTTAATCCACAGGCAGCAGAAAACTGTGTGCTACACTGGGTATAGCTTGAACATATAAGACATTTAAGCCTGCCTCCACAGTGACAGTCTTCCTTCAACAAAAACACACCTATATCAATAAGACAATACTTTGGAATAGGCTGCTCCCTATGGCCAAACAATCAAACACAGGAGTCTATCAGGACCATTCCTATTCAAACCACCATACTCCACCCCCTGATCTTCTTAGGCTTTGTGGCCATAACATAATTCAGAAATACATTCAGTCCAACTTCGAAAGTCCCTATAGTATATAACAGTTCAAAAATCTAAAGCTCAATTCTGCAATTTTTTACCTGCAATCCACTGTAAAACCAAAGTAAAAAAGCAGATCACATACTTCCAACACACAGTGGCACTGGGTGTATTATTTATTATCGTTCCAAAAGGAAGCATAGCAAAGAAATACTAAACCAAAGCAAGACTGAAAAACAGCTCGGCAAACTCCAAACTCTGCATTTCCATTCCTGATGGCAAAATGCTCTTCAGATCTCCAACTCTTTTCAGCTTTTTTTGAAAAGAGTTATTTTCTTTTCACTTATTTCTCTTAGGCTAGTTCCACTCCCTTTTAACAGCTCTTCTTGGCAGTTATCCCAAGGGTCTGGCATCTTCAAGATTTTGGGGTCTCCAATGCAATCCAGGCTTCATCTTCTTTCAGGAACACCCTTACAACTTGCCTGAGTGGCTTTCTTT
The DNA here is from genome assembly GCA_010120015.1 of Rhombomys opimus. Taxonomy (NCBI): domain Eukaryota; kingdom Metazoa; phylum Chordata; class Mammalia; order Rodentia; family Muridae; genus Rhombomys; species Rhombomys opimus. The sequence continues at coordinate 2,795,350 of REGO01000153.1, read as the reverse complement.
GGTTGCCACTGAGGGAAATGTCATAACCATTTCTTCTATCCTTGTTCCTTAAAGCCAGAACCACCTGGTTTAAGCTGCCATGTTCTTCTTATACATTATCACCCTCATGGTATGCATTACCGCTTCCAGTTTCCAGCATATATTTTTGCTTCACCAGCTTCTAGTTTCCTTCAGTGCCTAAGCATGGTTGTCATGGAACTTGTTCTTTAGACCAAGCTGGCCTTGAAAGCACTGTTCTTCCTGCCTCTGTCTCCTGAGTGCTGGGATTAAAGGTACATGCCACCGTGCCTGAATCTAAGCTGTTCTTTAATTCCTTTTCATAAGACTGTGGTCTAGCTGGGTAGGATCTTTCTCTGAGGTCACCACTCCCTGTATTTCATTTAATATCTTGAATCTGTTTATCTCCTTGAACACAGGATTTAGATTCATTTCACTTCCTGGTGCCCTTGTATATTTTATATTTTTCCTTGCTCATCAAATTGTTCTTCAGAGGAGTGAACACTAGTAACCACATGACAGAGTCTATGCTACATTGTTTTCAGATTTTTTTTTTTTGCCAATGCAATTAACCTAAATCTCTTCATTTCAGCCTCAGGCAGACTTTTCAGACAAGGGCAAAAAGAAGCCACATTCTTCAACAAAATATCACAAAAACACTCTCTAGACAACGTACTAAAAATTCTTATCCTCTGAAACCTCTTAAATTAGGCTCCTAAAGTTCAAATTACCCTCAGCGTCACTGTCTTCCATGCTTCTACTAGTGTGGACTAATAAGCACTGATTAAAAGATTCTACTGCTTTCCTGACCCAAAGTCTCAAAATGCACATTACTCCAAACAAAAGAATAGTCAGGCATGTGACAACAATACCCCAGCCCCTGCTAACAACCTGTTTTAGGGTTTCTATTGCTGTGAAGAGACACCATGATCATGACAAATTTTTTTTGTTGTTGTTTTTGTTTCAATTTAATTGTTTTTAATTTACTTTGCATCCTGATTGTAGCCCCCTCCCTCATCTCATCTCAGTCTCACCTTCCCTCACTCTTCATCCTCCTATCCTCCTTCCCTAGTCCTCAAAAAGGGGAGTCCTCCTCCCTACCAACTGACCACAACCTATCAAGTCTCATCAAGACTAGCTTTTTCCTCTTGCTCTGTGGAGCAAGGAACAGAGTCCATGTCAGAGACAGCCCCTCCCTTACTAGGTGACCCACATGGAGACTGAGCTGCCTATCAGCTACATCTTAGTAAGGTTTCTAGTTCCTCTCCATGCACAGTCCTTGGTTGCTGCATTAGTCTCCAAAGGTGCTTCTGGGCTCAGATTTGTTGGCTCTTTTGGTATTTTTATGGCGCTCCTACCCCTCTGGATCCTTCTATCCCCCCTCTTTTCCAAAGACTCCCTGCACACTGACCATAGTTTGGCTGTGAGTCTCAGCATCTGCTTTGATTCCCTGCTGGTGGAGTCTTTCAGAGGACATCTATGGCTCCCATCCTGTTCTCCCTCTTCAACCACTTCCAGTGTCTATTCTATTTAACCATCTGAATGAGAATTAAGCATCCTCCTTAGGGTTCTCCTTGTTACTTAGCTTCTTTAGGTCTTTAGGATAATAGTGTGGTTATCCTGTATTATCTGGCTAATATTCACTTATAAGTGAATATGTACCATGCTTGTTTTTCTGAGTCTGAGTTGTCTCAGTTAGGATGATCTTTTCAAGTCCACCCATTTACCTGCAAATTTCATGATGTCCTTGTTTTTAATAGCTGAAAAGTATTCCACTATGTAGATGTACCATGGTTTCTTTATGCATTCTTTGGTTGAGAGATATCTGAGTTGTTTCCAGTTTCTGCCTATTACAAATGAAGCTGCTTTGAACATAGTTGAGTAAGTGTACTTATTGTATGGTGAAACAGCTTTTGGGTATATACCCAGGAGTGGTATAGCTGGGTCCGGAGGTAGGGCTGTTCTTGATTTTCTGAGAAAGAACAATTTTGATTTCCAAAGTGGTTGTACAAGTTTGCACTCCCACCAGCAATGGAGGAATGTTTCCCTTTCTCCACAGCCTTGCCAGTGTGTGCTGTCGCCTGAGTTTTTTTATTTTCACACCATTCTGATGGATGTAATATGGATTTTCAGAGTCATGTTTATTTGCATTTCTCTGATGACTAAGGAGGTTGAACATTTACTTAAGTGCTTCTTGGTCATTAACAATTCCTCTGTTGAGAATTCTCTGTTTAACTCTGTACGCGATTGTTTAGTTTGCTGCTGTTTAATTTCTTGAGTTCTTCATATATTTTGGAAGTTAGTTCTCTGTCAGATATAGGGTTGGTAAAGATCTTTTCCAAGACTGTAGGTTGTAGTTTTATTCTGATGAATGTGTCCTTTGCTTTATAGAAGCTTTTCAGTTTCATGACATCCCATTTATTAATGCTGATCTTGGGCTGTTGGTGTTCTGTTTAGGCTCTCTGTTGACTCTTGTGGCAATGAGTTCAAGGCACTTCCCTACTTTTTCTTCTAACAGATTTAGTGTTACTGGTTTTATGTTAAGATTTTTGATCCACTTGGACTTTTTTTTTGTACAGGGTGATAAATATAGATTTATGTCATGCATTGGAGAGGACCTAAATCCAGGCGTGGATATAGACCATAGACTCAGTCTCCAAGTTGTGTCCCTAATAAGAGGAGCAGGGGCTTTCTCTGGCATGAACTCAGTGGCAAGCTCTCTGATCACCTCTCCCTTGGGGGTGCAGCATTGCCAGTCCCTAGAGGAAGACAATGCAGCCAGTCCTGATGAGACCTAATAGACTAGGGTCAGTTAGAAGGGGAGGAGATCCTCCCTTATCAGTGGACTAGGGGAGAGGCATAGGGGGAGAAGAGGGAGGGAGGATGGATTAGGGAAGAGAGGGGGAGGGGGCTATAGCTGGAATACAAATTGAATAAATTTTAATAAATTATAATAATAAAAAACAAATATATATATTTATTTGCATTTTTCTACATGAAGACATCCATTTAGACCAGCACCATTTGTTGAAGATACTATCTCTTTTTCCATTGTATGAATTTGGCTCCTTTGTCAAGAATCAAGTGTCCATAGGTGTGTGGGCTTATATCCTGGTCTTGGAATTTATTCCAGTGATCCACCAGTCTGTTTCTATGACAGTACCATGAAGTTTTTATTACTGTTTCTTTATAGTACAGCTTGAGATCAGGGATGAAGCTACCTCCAGAAGATCTTTTATTGTACAGGATTGTTTTAACTATTCTGGATTATTCTGTTTTTTCATTTGTTTTTCCTAATGACATTGAAAATTTTTCTTTCTGTGTCTGTAAAGAATTGTGTTAGTATTTTGATGGAAATTGCATTGAATCTGTAGGTTGCTTTAGCTAAAATGGACATTTTTTTACTATGCTAATCCTAATGAGCCATGAGCATGGGAGATCTTTCCATTTTGTGATATCTTTTTCAATTTCTTTCTTCAGAAACTAGAAATTCTTGTCAAACCGGTCTGTCACTAGCTTGGTTAGAGTTACACCAAGATATTTTATGTTTTGTTTTTATTGTTGTCGTTGCTGTTGTTGTTTTGTGGCTGTTGTGGAGAGTCGTGTATCCCTAATTTCTTTCATAGCTCGTCTGTCATTTGTATACAGAAGGGCTACTGGAAGCTTTGTTTGGTAACAGGAGATAGCTGGCCTGTTGGGACTCCGACTTCCTCATTATTTGCAGTTTTGCCTTAGAATGCCTTACATTTATAGATAATCTAGGAAGCTTCTACTGTAATAGGTTTCCATACTACCTTTAAATAGCTTTTAGTTTTAGATATCTTTTCCCATATTTACTCTCACACCATTCCTCTCCCCTCCTCATCCCCATTTGATTCTACCAGTCCAGCTCACACTTCTGAAACAAAAGGTATATGGGACAAGATAGGACATGAATGTTTTGGTTTAGGAGAATAGCACTTAACTATCTTCGTAAGCCACTGTTCATGACTCCGTAATTATCCAGTATTGTTTCTACTACACTCTGCTAGGACATCAAGTGTGTATATAGTATTTGCCAATTAAGCCTACCTAAATAAGTTTGCTTCTAAACTTAGCTAGTCCTGACTGGAGCTACCCCACATCTTGAAGTCTGTGATCCAGGGAAGAAATGTAAAGACTCTCTAACAGTGTCGTTCTTTATCCTCTCAATTTCCTATGACTGCTATTTATAAAGAATGCCTTCATAACTCACCCAGTCATGGATATTTTAGGACAATTAAGATTGTTATGTTTTGTGTAGTACTCAGCATTCAAAAGAGTATTCAATAATGAGTAATTCTAACAACTTAGGATACTGTTTAATGATCCTATATTCTCTGGTTCTGATATGTGTTTGTGGTGAGCTGTGTCTTGTGCCTCATGTATTTCTTTCCAGGCACAAGCTGAAGAAGACCCTCAATGAGGAAATTGATATTAGATGGAACGAAATGGCTGGTAGAGACAGACAAGAACATGTGCACTTTTTTCTAAGAATATACCTCCTCCATTTCAGGTCAGTTTATAGGTGAAGTAAGTCATGTGCCAAAGCTTGACAAGGGAGATAGGATATAAGTGTTACCTTACAGAAAGGCAATGCATAATAGGTTGCAAAGTTCTGTACATGAAAACTTATATTACAAAGGGAGGAAAGATGCAACTGATTGGGAATCATAGTATAATCAACTACTCTTGTGAGCAAATTTTCTGGTAGGAAAAATACTAATATGTAATTTTCTTTCTAAAATCATTGAGATCATGTGCTGTCTTTTATTACTTAGAAGGAAGAGGAATTAACACATTTTGATGTAGTAATGTTTTCAGAAATATAAACCTAATATGACATAATAATAATGTCATAATAATCATTTCATTATTACATTTTTTTTACTTAGTGTAGAAAGTACACAGAGAATGTGACTTTATAATGTACTGTAAATTCCATTGTTCTTTAGAATAGACTCCTAATTTATTAAATGAACTATGTTCCAGATGAGTAGCTCTATTTCACAAACCACCTTTTGCTTAACATGGCCAATTACATAAAACTAGTAGTTGAAGGATGGCAGGCATGAAAACCTCAGAGTGGTAGTGAAGACAGGGTGAACTGTTTTTCACCACCACCTCTTTTCATCTTTCTGGCTAGACGTGAGACCCAGAGAATGATGAGTTAGTGTGTTAGGATTTTCTAGGTAAATAGATCCAATAGAACGGATACATACTTAATGAGAGTGCATAAATTTGGCTTACACAAAATGGTCTGAGCAGTATAGCAATGGCTGTGTCACAGATGAGAGTCCAGAATCAAGTAAGTGTTCATTTCACACACTTGGGTTTCTCTGAAGCCCTAGTATATTGATGAAAGTCTGGAGGATTCTTATTGAGAAGCTGCTCTTCAGTTTATACTGACCCAAAGAAGGTGGCTCTAGTATCAGTAGGAAAATCTATCAGAAGCAGCCCATAGGGTAGATTAACTTGTCATCAGGAGAGAAGGGAAGCAGACAAAACAAAAAAGTTCCTTCTTCCATTTCCCTTACAACTGGTTTACACAGGAAGTTGTTATTGTTAGACCACTTCTTGATAATTAGGGGATCAAGTTCCTTGGGGCAAATTTGATTGCCACTCTCAGAATATCTAATTTCTTCTTGTCATTGTTTCTTCTTTGCACACAACAACTTAACAAACCACTACCAACAACAAACAACCAGCAAGCCTCCCACCTCTCATGGGACTTACATTTCAGAGACTCACAGCCAAAGGTTGAGCAGAGCGCAGGGAGCCTTGCATAAGTGTTGGAGGAAGGTTAGAAGAACCGAGAGGAGCCAGGAGTTACACAAGAAGACCAACAGAGTCAACTAACCAAAGCCCAGAGGGGTTTGCGGAGGCTGAAGCACCAACCAAGGATGATGCATGGACTGGAAATAGTCCTCCTACAGAGATGTGGCAGATGGGCAGCTCAAGCTTCATGTGGGTTGCCTAGTAAGTGGACCAGGGGATGTCTCTGTCGTGGACTCTATTGTCTGTTTTTGATCACTCCCCCCTGGCAGGGCTGAGACACCAGGTCACAGAGGAAGAGGATGAGCTCAGTCCTGATGAGACTTGAAGTGCTGGGGTGGGTTATTGTGCCCCCTGTCCTGAGGGTAGGGAGGAAAGAAGGGAGGGTGGGACCAGGGTGAGAGGAGGATGGGGACTATGATTGGTATGCAAAGTGAACAACTAAACAAATAAATTTAAAAGTTAAAACAAAATTCATCAAAGACTTTAACATAAAACCAGATACACTGGTTAGGCCTTGGTGGCACAAGTCCCTAATCCCAGCACCCAGCAGGCAGAAGCAGATGAATTTCTGTGAGTTCAAGGCCAGTCTGCTTTACAGAGCAAGTTCCAGGACGTCATAATTCAGACAAGCAATAATCTACAGAGTAAGAAAAGATTTTTACCAGCTACACACCTGATAGAGGGCTAATATCCCAAATATACAAAGAATTCTAGAAACTAAATGATCAAAAACCAAATAATCCAATTGAAAGTATGGTTCAGATATAAACATTTTCAATACAAAAAACTCAAATGCCTGAAAAAACACTTAAAGAAATGTTCAGTATCTTTATGGTTGTGAGCCTAGCCTTCAATGGCTGAGCCATCTCTCCAGTGTCCAAGTGGGTTCCATAGTAATGGGAACAGGGACTGTCTCTGACATGAACTGATTGGCCTGCTCTTTGATCACCTGCCTCTGAGGAGGGAGAAGCCTTACTAGGCCACAGAGAAAGACAATGCAGCCACTCCTGATGAGTCCTGATAGACTAGGAGCAGAAGAAAGGGGACAAAGACCTCCCCTATCTGTGGACTGGGGAAGGCGCATAGTGGAGAAGGGTGAGGGAGGATGGGATTGGGAGGGGAGGTGGGTAGGAGCTACAAGAGGGATAGAAAGTGAATAAACTGTAATTAATAAAAATAAAAATAAATAAAAAAGAAATATTCAGTATCTTTACTCAACAGGAAAACACAAATTAAAACTACTTTGATATTTCATCTTTTTTGTTTTGTTTATTTTTTACATATTTTACAATATATTCATTTTATATCCTGATTGTAGCCCCCTCCACTCTCTCCTCCCAGTTCCACCCTCCCTCCCGTTTCCACTCTAACCCCTGCCACTAGTCCACTGGATTCAGAATCCTCCTCCCCTGCCATCTGACCCTAGCTTATCAGTTCTAACCAGGACTGCCTGGATCCTCATCCTCTGTGGCCTGGCAAGGACATTTCACCTTATTCCTGTCAGAATGGCTAAGATTTATAATACGCATGAAATATTATGCTGTTAAGGATGTGGAATAAGAGGAACATTTATCCATTGTTGGTGGGATGGCAAATTTGTAAAGCAACTACAGAAATCAATTCGGCAGTTCCTCAGAAAGAGGGAAATCAAATTACCACTAGATCCAGATATAACACTTATGGCCTATACCCAAAGGATGCTTCTCTCTTCCACTAGGACACTTGCTCAAACTTGTTCATTGCTGGTCTCTTCACAATAGGAAGAAAGAAACAATCTAGATGTCCCTCAACAGAAGAATGAATAAAGATAACATGGTATATTTAACAATACAATATTATCACCTGTTTTTTAAATGACATCATGAAAATTGTAGCCAAATGAATGAAAGTAGAAAAAAAAATCCTTTAGATAGTAACCTTAGGACTCAGAAAGCTACATATGGTATGTATTTGTTTATATGTGAATATTAGCCATTAAGTAAATGATAACCATCCTACCATCACAGTCACAGAGAGGTTAGGTATAGAGGAAAGGACTAGAGGAGACAAGTGGATATCCCTGGGAGAAGGAAATAAAATAGATTTTCTTGGTGGACTGAGGTGGCAGGGACTGAAACTGGAAGATCAAGTGGGGAGGGGAGAGGAGGGAAAAGAATGAAGGAAGATACAGAAATCTAGTGCAGTGGAAACTTTCTGAAAATATATGAAGGTGATCGTAATGAAGTCTACCAATAATAAGGGAGACCAAGTCCCAACTGATCATGTCTTGTCAATGAAGTTTTCAATAGCAGGACTGGGTTGCATCCAGTGAGTTTTTGGCAAACAGTGTCCCATGAAAATTCCAAGCAACCCAGGCTGCTGCAAAGTCAACAAATAGTTTTAGAATTTTTATGCGATTCTTAAATGAGAAAACAGATGGGTCTCTGTTTTCTTGGAATTCCTTTTCTTGGAATTCTTTTCCTTTTGTTGGTTTACCTTGTACAATTTCTACGTGATGTTTTTTATTTTATATATATTTTTTGTATTTTATATTGTTATGTTTGTTGCTATCTCTTAGAAATCTGTTCATTTCTAATGAAAGATGGAAAGGGAGTGGATTCAGATGAGAAAGGAGATGAGGAGTAGAGGGAGGGGAACCTCTAATCAGGATATATTTTATGTTAAAAGAATACAGTTTTAATAAAAAGAGGGGAAAAAGAAAAATAAAGTGTAGATTTGGTTTGGTAAAGAAGGGAGAGGATCTGGAAGGAGCTGGGGAAAATCAAGTAATCCAATTAAATGGGGTACAGAGCTAAACAGAGAATTCTCAACAGAGAAATATCAAATATCAGAGAAACTCTTAAATGCTCAATGTCCTTAGTCATCAGAGGAATGTAAATCAAAACAACCCTGAGATTTCACCTTACACCCATCAGAATGCCTAAGATCAAAAACTCAAATGACAAGACATGTTGGAGAGATTGTGGAGAAATGGGAACCCTCCTCCATTGCTGGTGGGAATGTAAACTTGTACAACCACTTTGGAAATCAATCTGGTGCTTTCTCAGACAATTAGGAATAGTCCTACCTCAATATCCAGCTATACTACTCCTAGGCATATATCCAAAAGATGCTCAAGTACACAATAAGGACATTTGCTCAACCCTGTTTGTATCAGCTTTATTCATAATAGCCAGAAGCTGGAAACAGCCCAGATGCCCCTCAGTTGAGGAATGGATACAGAAATTGTGGTACATTTACACAATGGAAACCCTAATCAGAAAATATTTTATGAAAAAAAAAACAATTTTAAATTTAAAAAAATTATCTGAAAACCATAAAACAATAAACATAACATAACTTGTGCCAGTAAAAACAATTTATATTTACTGGTAATCATAGGGAAAGAAGAGCCAGGAACTGATGAAGTAGCACTGATAAGATAATATATATATAATATAGAATTATTATATATGTACAGCATCTTGATTTCCTCAGTGGATGTGATATTTTGTTGTAATAATTAATTGCACAGTATTTTTGCATAATTACAAAACAGAGCTGGGTTAAAAATGGTAAGTACTTTTGGAAACATGAATATTTTGTCCAATGTGTGCTTTAATATTTTTGTAGAGAAGCCTGGTGTATCCTCTTCACTTGAATTTTTTATCTGCAGAGGAAAATAGAGCAATTATAATTTTTGCTTCTTCCTTCAGAATTTTCTTAGCAGTGCATCAATTGCACTCAAATTCTTACAGGAAAATGTGTCCATTTAAAGTTATTTCCTGCATTTACCTCGTCGATGCTACTTCGTTTAGAATCTTGTTGAAAGAGAAATGTCCACAGTAGACTCTCTCTTCCTTTCAAAAATGATTTTAAGTCCAAGAAATAAAGAAAATGACAAATCCAAGGGAGCTTTTGTTGTTTTTCTTCATTTTGAAAGCTCTACACTTGTTCTTTTAGGCACTTCAGAAAGAACTAAATGTATATTATTTTATTTATTTCAATGTCTCTTAGAATGCATTTGGTTTTGTGTATTTTAAACACAGAGTCAGAAATGGCTGGGACCACAACATTCATCAAAAATCACTTAAGATACTGGTGATTATATAAAGTCAAGGTAGCTTTTCAACAGGAGAGTACACAAGGCTCTGTTAACAGTACCAAGGAGGATGGTTGGGAGAAGAGCAGTGAGCCGATGTAGAAATTTCATATTGGAAATATGGCTTTATGCATTATCAGTATTTTTAAAGTACATATGCCAACCTGCAGAGTTTTCTATTGGTAGAAGGCCCTCACGGGGCCTGAAAAGAAAACACACACAAACACACACACACACACACACACACACACACACACACACACACATCACCTGTGGTGAAATATGAACATGCTTCAAATGGTCAACCTGCAAAGGCTTTAATTGATTCACAGTGTCTTGCTCAAAAAAATTGTAGTCAGTTTCTATGTATAGGTTTACTTTTTCAACTTTGAGCAAAGTAATTAGGATTCCATCCTTTAGAATATAAGTGAGACAATGTTGAAGTACTCCATGACCTGGGAATAGGGATATACGTACATAAATCCAGCACTCAGGAAACTAATGGAAAAGAATAGACTGAAAGAAAGAAAAGAGAAAAAGAGAGAGAGAGAGATAAAGAAAGAAAGAAAGAAAGAAAGAAAGAAAGAAAGAAAGAAAGAAAGAAAGAAAGAAAGAGAGAGAGAAGGAGGAGGGAGGGAGGAAGGAAGAAATAAAAGGAAAATATTCAAAAAGTGACAAAAAGTAACGAGGAAGAAAAGGAATTGATATTTTCCCCTTAAAGGTTCAAAATACATTAGGAAAATGATAGAGAAATATCCAATTAGAAATTTGGCCAGAAAAAGTCCTGACTTAGGTCCACAGCCTTCCTCAGTAGTGTTTTCTCCTATTTTAAATGCTCATGAATGTTAGTTTCCAGCTAAACAATGACAAAATATAGTCAGTGCTCTGAATTCATATCAAGTTGCTTATTCTATATGTGGAAATACACACTTTTCTATTAGTCTATTTTTAAAATAATAATTATTATTTTTAGTGGCTTTTAGCCTAGGCTAGCCTGGGCTCACTGTGTGACCAAAGCTGTTCAAGATCATGCATACCTTCTGACCTACTCTCCCAAGAGGCATTCTTACAAGCATAAACAACACTCTGAGGCCATGCAATATAGTTACTAAAATTTCTGCTGATGTTCAGGAAACTATAAGAACAATCAATGTGACCAGGATTAGAAGGGATGGGGGCAAAAAAGGAAACAAAGTCCTCAGTTTAGAACCACATGGCACTTAAGACACATAAGCACTGTATCTACAAACTACACAGTGTCTCCATCAGTTCTCTACAGTGTGCACTCCTCAATAATTCTGTTCTCAGCAGTTGCTATTTGTGTCAACATGGCCTCCTAAAGGAACACATTTCCCTAATTATCATATAAAGTCTCCCCATATTCTGAGCTTGAGGCTAGAAATGAAAGAAGCGATAGCAATATTCCCTTGCCAGCCAGATGCTCAGAATGATTTCATTTTCTAGTTGTGATTCAGAGCGAGTGTAGTTACCTTTTGCAAATTGAGGATATCAAAGGTAAACGCCTTATCTGTGCATCCTGGGCAGCTAAATTTGCTAACAAGTACTCCCTGAGAAGACCAAGGACCTGAGCAAATGTAAGATACACACAGCATGACACATTGCCTTTTGCAGCAGCTACTGCTTTCACCCCTTCATACCACAGACTTTCTCTTCTGTTTTCTGTGGCTCTTCAGTTCTTCTGTCAAAGTCCTGTCTGTGTTTGAAAACTTGCTTGAGCCATCCCTGGATTTTCTTTTCATTTAAATCTCAAAAGTATTCATGAAGATGAATGATGTCCACAGTCCAAGAGTTGTGAGTTCGACAATACCCTTATTAACTTTCAGCAGTAATAGTACCTACATTCTCGAAAGCCATTTTCATATAGCAGGTTCTGATCTCATCATTCACTTTATTTGTGAAAAAAAATTTTTTTAATTAGGCTTTAATAGTGAGTTTGTAAAAAGAGAAAATATAAACCTACTTTTGAGAAGGACATTTTATTTATTCAATACGTTTTATTAAAATATTTTATATTTTCCTTCCCCTTTTCCTTACCACTGTCCCAAATTGACAGGCCCCTGCCTCTTCTCACAAATTGGTGACCTGTTTTACCTTGGGATCATCTATCTATCTATTTATCTATCTATATATCTAGCTAGCTAGCTATCTTTCTATCGATATGCATACCCATATATATGCACAAATATATATAGACATACAATCTGCTCATTCCACTTTTTTGAAAGCTGACCACTTTATATTTAATAACCAACTAGGGGTTTGTCCTCGGGAGATGCTAATTCTTGCTTTTTCTGAGTTCACCAGTTGCCTATAGTTCTTAATTTTCCCGCTTTTGTGTCTGTGTGCTGAGAAGAACCATTTTTAAATCAATTGTTCTTCAAGTTGGAATTCTATTTCAATAAATGAATGTAATATGTGCCATATATAATTTTATTACTTCTTTAAGAGTTTTGTGCAACTTCATTTGATCTAATTCATGTCTCCAGCACCTTCCAGATCCACCCATTTCCCTACACATGCAACTTTGCGCCCGTCTTTTGTTTTAACACATCACGTCCAATTTGTGCTAAAACCCCTAAATGAAATATAAAAATATGAACTTTGTCGCTTACATGCTATATTATGCTTCGTCCTTCCAAGGCTCATGGTAATATAGAGTGTAAGAGCCAAAGTTTGTAGGAAAACAATGTTTTCTGGGCACAGCAGCCACGCTTCACATATGATTGCATAGCTATCATGACAACACGTGTAAGGCCTGCGCAAATACGAGCCGAAACAACTGCCAGCACAGAGAAAGGAAGGAGCACCAAAGTCTCGTTCCTCGCATAGTAGCTTGGCAACTGATAATAGCTGCGAATGAGAGTGTTCATTTCTTCTAGGACAGCAGCTCCTGGTAAGACAACCATGTTCCGATAGAATTCTGCTTTAATTAAAAGTTAATTATGGAAGACTTACTTGTTTTTTTTTTTGTTTGTTTGTTTTACCAGTTTTGTAATTCAAATAATTAAATGTCTAGTGAAATGGGGCCCAATGCTCTTTTTAAAGCAAAGATTAATTCTTATCACACTCTGCATGACTTGTTCCTGGAAACCTGACTGGGTGACATGAAAATTAAGAAATGACCAACACTGAAAAAACAACAATTAAATTTGCTCTTTTATATATTGTTCCATATATGTATGTGTGTATGTATGTATGTATTTATATATTTGTACCAATTATAAGGTGCTGCTTATAACAATTCTAAGGAGTCTCCAATACGTGTTGGATATGTGTGACATATTAAATGCTAGAACACAGGATTGTAGCCCATTGCTACATACTTGAAAGGAGTCTACCAAGACTTCAGTAGTAGAGTGGCACCCCCAAAATGGAGGGAGCCATTAGTAAAAATACATATGGAAAGAAGTGATCAAGCCATTGGATGGAAAGCAGTGGTGAGAGTAATCATTCCAGTAGGCTTTACTACCAGGCAGACTTACCTCCACGGATATGCTAACTAGGCACATCAGAAAGAAAGCCACTGGGTTATTTTCTAAAGCCAAGCCATATGCTTCTTCGTTGTTTTTTTTTTTTTTTTTTAAGGGAGTTAGGCTTTTTAGAAGACCTTATGATGGTGGTGGCACTTTCATGGCAGATTGTATAGAAGCCTTCTTGCAAATCCATCAAGGTAATCCACCATATAAACAAACTGAAGGAGAAAGACCACATGATCATCTCCTTAGATGCCGAAAAAGCATTTGACAAAGTCTAACATCCATTCATGTTTAAACTCTTGGAGCGATCAGGGATACAAGGCACATACCTGTACATAGTAAAGGCAACATACAGCAAGCCTAAAGCCAACATCAAACTCAATGGAGAGAAACTTAAATCAATCCCACTGAAATCAGGGACAAGACAGGGCTGCCCACTCTCTCCATATCTCTTCAACATAGTACTTGAAGTCCTAGCTAAAGCAATATGATAACTAAAGGAGATCAAGGGGATACAAATCAGAAAGGAAGAGGTCAAAGTGTCACTATTTGCAGATGATATGATAGTATACAAGAGTGACCCCAAAAATTCAACCAGTGAATTCCTTCAGCTGATAAACACCTTCAGCAAAATGGCAGGATACAAAATCAACGCAAAAAAAAAATCAGAAGTCCTTCTGTATACCAAAGAAAACAGGGCCGAGAAAGAAATCAGGGAAACAATACCCTTCACAATAGCCACTAATAACATAAAGTACCTTAGGGTGACTCTAACCAAGCAAGTGAAAGTCCTGTTTGAAAAAAGCTTTAAGTCTCTGAAGAAAGAAATTAAAGAAGATATCAGAAGATGGAAAGATCTCCTGTGCTCATGGATTAGTAGGATTAACGTAGTGAAAATGGCCATTCTGCCAAAAGCAATCTACAGATTCAAAATCTACGCAATTCCAATCAAAATACCAACTGAGTTCTTTACAGACGTTGAAAGAAAGATTCTCAGCTTCATATGGAGAAACAAAAAAAACCCAGAATCTCCAAAACGATCCTGTACAACAACAGATCATCTGGAGGTATCTCCATCCCTGATCTCAAGCTGTACTATAGAGCAATAGTAATAAAAACTGCATGGTATTGGCATAGAGACAGAAAGAAGGATCAATGGAACCGAATAGAAGACCCAGACATAAGCCCACATACCTATGAATACTTGATTTTTGACAAAGAAGCCAAAACGATTCAATGGAAAAAAACAGCATCTTCAACAAATGGTGCTGGGCCAACTGGATGTCTACATGCAGAAAAATGAAAATAGATCCATATTTATCACCCTGCACAAAACTAAAGTCCAAATGGATCAAAGACCTAACATAAAACCAGATACTCCAAATCGGTTAGAAGAAAAAGTGAGGAAGACCCTAGAACTCATTGGCATAGGAGACAACTTCCTGAACAGAACACCAATGGCACAGGCTCTAAGAGAAACAATCAATAAAAGCTTCTGTAAAGCTAAATACACTGTCGTCAGAACAAAATGACAGCCTACAGACTGGGAAAGGATCTTCACCCACCCTACATCTGACAGAGGGCTAATATCCAGTATATATAAAGAACTCAAGAAGTTAAAATGCAACAAATCAAGTAATCTAATTAAAAAATGGGAAACAGAGTTAAACAGAGAATTCTCTGTAGAGGATTGTAGAATGGCAGAGAAACACTTAAAGAAATGTTCAACATCCTTAGCCATCAGGGAGATGCAAATCAAAACGACCCTGAGATTTCACCTTACACCCATCAGAATGGCTAAGATCAAAAACTCAAGTGACAACACATGCTGGAGAGGATGTGGAGAAAGGGGAACCCTCCTCCACTGCTGGTGGGAATGCAAACTTGTACAACCACTTTGGAAATCAATCTGGCGTTTTCTCAGACAAATAGGAATAGTGCTTCCTCAAGATCCAGCTATACCACTCCTAAGCATATATCCAAAAGATGCTCAAGTAAACAACAAGGATATTTGCTCAACTGTGTTTGTAGCAGCTTTATTCGTAATAGCCAGAACCTGGAAACAACCCAGATGTCTCTCAGTTGAGGAATGGATACAGAAATTGTGGTACTTTTATACAATGGAATACTACTCAGCAATTAAAAACGAGGAAATCATGAAATTTGCAGGCAAATGGTGGGACCTAGAATTGATCATCCTGAGAGAGGTATCCCAAAAGCAGAAAGACACACATGGTATATACTCACTTATATAGACCTATAAGATAGGATAAACTGAAATCTAAAGAAGATAAACAAGAAAGAGGACTCGGGGTAAGATGACCAATCCTCACTTAGAAAGACAAATGGGATGGACATTGGATGTAGGAGAAAACAAGTAACAGGATAGGAGCCTACAGCACAGGGCCTCTGAAAGACTCTACCTAGCAGTGTGTCAAAGAAGATATTAAGACTCATAACGAAACCTTGGGCAGAGTACAGGGAATCATATCAAAGAAGGAGGAGTTAGTAACACCTGGCGAATACAGGAACGCCACAAGGATCAAATATATCAGGGCACAGGGGTCTTTCATGAGACTATATCTCCAACCAAGGACCATGTATGTATACAACTTAGAAACCCGGCTCAGATATAGCCCATGGCAGCTCAGTGTCCAGATGGGTTCTCTAATAAGGGGAACAGGGGCTATTTCTGACATGAACTCAACGGCGAGCTCTTTGACTCGCCCCAAACCCCACAACACAAGGGAGGAACAGACTTGCTAAGCCACAGATGAGGACATTGCAGCTAAGCCTGAAAAGACTTGATAAGCCAGGGTCAGATGGAAGGGGAGGAGGTCCTCCCCTATTAGTGGACTTGGAAAGGGGCAGTGAGAAGATGAAGGAGAGAGGGTGGGATTGGGAGGGAAGGTGGGAGGGGGCTACAGCTGGGACACAAAGTAAATAACCTGTGATTAATATAAAAAATAAATAAATTAAAGAAAACAAAGCCTTCCTGCTCTGAGACTGCTCAATAGAATTCAAAGACTGACCTTCCATTTTCTCTGTTGAGCTTCGGCTTGCCTTCTTAATTCCTGGCCCCATGCTTTTCAACTGATATCTAAGTATTTGCATCCCTTAAAGGTGCTCAAGTTAGTTATCCATAACATCAAGAAAAATACAAGCATATCCCAGCTCTCACATTAGCAAGGGGCAGGCCAAAACATTTCTTGTCATGATTTTTTTTTTCATAGCACCTTTGGTTATACTCCCCTGTCCTTTAATAAAGAAAAAAAAATGGCTTTCTGCTGCAGTGAGTCATCTTCTATACTATTTTTTTAAGAAAAGCACATAAGCCTGTATTTATAGAGTTTGTAGAGGTAATATTCCTTTTTTGTACTTTTAATTGTTTGATAAATCTGTGGGATCTTTCTACAATAGCCTATCCTTGTGGGTTATAAAAAATGCTCATGTTATGATCTATTTTATGTTGGGCAACAAAGTTTTTAAGTATAGAAGAGGTACAAGCAGGAGCATTGTACATTTTGAGGTGCTGTGAATGATTCATAATAGCAAATGCAGCAAGGCAGTGAGAAATTATGTTTTGTAGCCTTCTCTGCGTGAAGAAAGGTATAAACAAAATGGGAACAGATCTCAACAGAAACAGGCACAAATTCTACTATCCCCAGAGATTAGACATGAATAACATCCATCTGCCAAAGAGCATTAGGATGTAACCCTCTCTGTTATTTAATTCCATCATGCATGACAGGCTACAAAGAAATGTAGTGGGTGTATTGCTTAACTATAGGCCTAGCATCTTCTCCAAAAATGGAAAATTCATTGCATAAAAAAGGAGGGTTATTTCCAGGTTCTGGCTATTATGAATAAAGCTGCTACAAACATGGTTGAGCAAATGTTCTTGTTGTGTACTTGAGCAACTTTTGGATATATGCCTAGGAGTGGTAGAGCTAGGTCTTGAGGAAGCGTTATTCCTAATTGTCTAAAAAAGCGCCAGACTGATTTCCAAAGTGGTTTACCAGTTTACATTCCTACCAGCAATAGAGGAGGGTTCCCCTTTATCAAACCCAGATGTCCATCAACAGGGGAATGGATAAAAATGCCACAATTTCTAAGAAATTGTGGCATTTTTACATAATGGAATACCACTCAGCAATTAAAGATGATGAAATCATGAAATTTGCAGGCAAATGGTGGGATCTAGAAAAAAAAATCATTCTGACTGAGATATCCCAAAAGCAAAAAGACACACATGGTATATACTCATTATTTACACTTATAAGATATGATAAACATAATGAAATCTGTATACCTAAAGAAGATAAACAAGAAAGAAGACCCAGGGTAAGATGATCAATCCTCACTTAGAAAGACAATGGGATTGACACTGGAATTAGGAGAAAACAAGTAAGAGGACAGGAGCCTACCACAGAGGGCCTCTGAAAGTCTCTACCTAGCAGTGTATCAAAGTAGATACTGAGACTCATAACCAAACCTTCGGCAGAGTACAGGGAATCATATGAAAGAAGGGGGAGTTAGTATAACCTGGAGAGGACAGAAGCTACACAAGGACCAAATATATCTGGGCACAGGGGTCTTTTGTGAGACTGTTTCTCCAACCAAGGACCATGTATAGATATAACCTGGAACCTCTGCTTATATGTAGCCCGTGGTAGCTCAGTAATCAAGTGGGTTTCCCTAGTAAGGGGAACAGGGACTATTTTTTGACATGATCTCATTGGAGGGCTCCTTGAACTCCCCACCCCCCCCCAAAGTGGGCCAGCCCTGCTAGGCCACAGAGGAGGACTTTGCAGCCAGTCCTGACGATACCTGATAAAACAGGGTCAGATGATAGTCCTCCCCTATCAGTGGACTTGGAAAGGGGCAGGGAGAAGATGAGGGAGGGAGGGTGGGATTGGGAGGGAATGAGGGAGTGGGATACAGCTGGGATACAGAGTTAATAAATTTTTTTTAAAAAGGAGGGTTATGATAATATAAAGCATAACTATCATGGGTTTTTATTAAGGAAAATGAACAGTAGCAGGTGAGCAGAGTAGGGACAGTCAAACCAAGGGATCAGCTCACACAATGCCCTACCAGTGGCCCTATAAGATCTGAGTGTGATTGAATATGGCCAACATAGCAAGAATGCTGATCTTGATGCAGGAGTTCTTGGGTCCTATGGGAAAAAGATTGTATGAATGTCAATCCAAGGTCTGACCAATGTAAGGCCATCTCCAAGACTTGTATCACTCCTTCTACATAGGAGCTGTCACTGTAAATATTTGTGGAACAAAGGAAAAAATCTTCAGAACCGTGCTGACTGCACAGAGTTGTGCTCATCAGAACAATGGCAAAAAGAGTCATTTACATCAGCTATAATTAAATGAAAATGTAATGGCACAGTAGTAGGTAAAGGCAGTCCTGACTGTAGAGATCCCATGGCAAGCATGACTTTATTTATAGCCCTTAAGTTTTGTAACAGCACCCATTTCCTATTTGTTTTGTGGTGAAGAGAGGGATGTTCCAGTCACTACTGGACTATTCTATGTGTCCTGTCTAAAATTGTTTTTTCACTGAAACATTGCAAGCAGTTAATATTTTCTTCATCAGCCACTGATCTATGTAGAATGGTTTCTCTAACAGTGAACTGACCCAGGATGGAATTCTATGAGGAAGTACCTGGTAAACTCAATCATGGATCGTAGCAAAAAGAGTCAGTCATAGAATACCTTAATCCAGGCCTTTTATAATTAATTACCTGGGGTGACATCTGTTCAGAGACAGTATGGTTTGGGCTGTATGAAAGCACTCCCAGTTGACTTAATATATCTCATCCCAATAAATTTATGGGCACAATGGGGCAGGACACATGACCTAAGGATACTTTGATGATCTTCAGCATCTCACATGCTAATCATGACAGAAATTTGTGGTGGTGCCCAGGGGTCACCAACTCCCTATTGAATGGCAGAAGCTGGCTGAAATGACATTAAGACTGGTATTGTGCTGCAATTGTGAAAAGAAGTTGAAAAAAATATTTACCTTTCTTTTTTTTATTTTATTTTATTTTTTTTAATTTTTATTTTTATCAGTTACATTTTATTAATTCTGAATCCCAGCCGTGCCCCGAGCCCTCGTTCCCTCCCAGTCCCTCCCTCCCTCCCTCATCACCACTGTGCTCCTTTCTAAGTCCACTGATATGGGGGACCTCCCCCCATTCATCTGATCCTGTTTTATCAGGTATCTTCATTGAGTACAGCTTCGTTTCAGAGTGATTCTCTATTGCTCTTTGTACTTCGTAAGTAATTTGAGGACCCCAAACCTGTCTTCACAGGATTGAGATATGCATATCTATACCTTCCTTTGTTTAATAGTTGGGAATTTATTAGTTTTCTTTTTTTTTTAATTTATGTGTAATGTAAATATAAGATAGGGGCATGAATCAAACCCTTAATTTCTCCAGTTTAATCTTCATTGATTACCACTTGGTAAATTTGTAGTTCTCATAGGGCCTGACTGCTTCTTTTAAAATAAGTTCTGTGTCTGGAAACAAAGGATGATATACCTCAGCAGGAATGTCTTGGGTCCCCATATTAGGAGTTGCTACAAATCAGATGGTAGAGCTAATGTCTAATCCTGCCCTACCTGAGCTTGACAGATAGAACTCATTAATTAATAGTGTACTTTGGCGACTGAGGGGTATCGATCTGCACTATTGGTTGATGGGGCCCTGCATGGTTGTAGTTCTTACTGTTTGATGGGGCAGGATAATGTTCCACTGGGCATTTTCTGGCTCTCACAGAGGTTGTACAGAGATGTTTATATAGTTATGAACAGCATTCCTTAGCCCAATGGATTCCTCACTGATTTCACAGACTGTCCTTGTTGCTTTTCTATTGTCATTTGTCGAAGAAAACATTTGTTTCTGGCTTACAGTTTCAGAGGGATAGGAGCCCACCACCGTCCTGGCAAGAACTATTGTGGATAGAGAGACAGACACAGCACGGGGCAGCTGAGACCTCATATCCTGATCTATAAACAGAAGGCAGAGAGAGCACTGGGGATTACATTGCTGGAGGCTTTTTTAACCTTCAGCCTACCATCAGGTGGGAATGCAGAGTTTGTAAGGAATCCAAGAGCCCACTCATTTTTTAATTTGAAATACTCTTGGTAGTGGTCATGAGCAATCCTGTATAATAGGTACCAATTTTTACCTCAGGGCATATATCTTCCTTAGGGAATGCTGGGGAAAGCCATGCCTTAAATGTGGTTAGAATCTTATCTGCACACATTCTAACTCTAATCATCTCTTAAAAATTCATGTGAGAGTAAGCCCTTGAGTACTTCCTTACAAGTCTTGTCAGCCTTTTTAAAAAACAATTGTTTGGAAAGCACCTTTCATGCCTCTGAAGCAACACACAAATGTGTCTGTGCCTTGTAAGAACTGGGCCAAAAAGTCTAGGGATAATTTGTACAGACGCTGGTGGATAGCACCTGATAAAGAGCATTTCTTTCTCCTTAGTTGGGCAATTCACTAGGTGCCCTTAAGGTTACTTATTTGGTAAGCGTACAAAGGATAGTGTAATTGGTTGTATATCCCTTAGTAACCTGAGGGGCAAGGCCTATGAGCTTGGATTTCTGTGGGATCCAGTTTGACAGGGCTTGTCCTTATCTGAGGAAACTGTCCTGTATCTATGAAACCATGTACAAGCCTCCAAAACCCAAAAGTAAAAAATGGAAATATGTTATGGAAATAAGTCCAGAACCTTTGGCTATTCATTTGTCCCTCCATCTTTCTATTTCCACCCAGTCAAACTCATTGTCCCTTCTGGAAACCAAGGGAATAGCTCCTGAGTTTCACCTAAGTATTGATGAAGCAATGATGTTTTTACCTTACTTAAAATCCTTAAACTATCTTTCAATATGCTAATATATAACCCCCTGTATGTAGAGTCTACATGGCCCTTTATTTAATTCCTTGTCTCTGTGGTTACTCGAGATTATATATAAAGGGCCATCGTGAAAAGACCTAGATAAGAATATATAAAAGGAATGAATGGGGGAATGGGGAAAATGAGGAGGAGAGTTAATTGGGGACATTGGAGGGAAGGCAATAGAGAGGAGAGGAAGGGAAAAAGGATAAACACCACTAATGATGTTTTTAAAAGCTTTAACGAACAATATTCCACTTTATATTTACCTAAAATTCACATAAAACATGTAAGTGTATATGTATTTCTGTGTGTGTTGTGTGTCTTTGTATGTGTGTGTGTGTGTGTGTGTGTGTGTGTGTGTGTTGTCAAGTAGAAATAAAAATATGCTTCTTGGGCTGGCATGGTTCCCCACAAGAGCTGTAGCTAGAGAAGTCAATAGAGAGGAGAAGGGGAAAAGGATAAATACCAGTGAAGATGTTTTAAAAAGCTTTAAGGAATAATATTACTCTATTTTATATTTACCTAAAATTCATATAAAACATGTAAATAAATGTAGTTATGTATGTGTGTGTACGTGTGTGTGTGTTGAGTAGTAGAAAAATTTTATGTCTCTTAGGCTGATATGGCTCCCCACAAGAGCTGTAGCCTGACAGGAACGCAGCACCAAACATGAGAAACTCTTTCCACTTTCTGATAAAAGAAGTACAAAAGAACCATAAAACAATATGCACTACTGTTGTCGCCTTTGGTTGTCTCCCAGAAGCTGAAGGTCAGCCCCTGTTACTAAAGAAACTGTGTACTACAGACATAGGACTCAACGTATTCTGGCTGGATCTAACATGAAAGCCTCCTCCCTTAGGACTAGCCTTTACAGTATCAGGAGTTGCTTTGCAAGCAGCCAAAGCAAATAGAACCAATATTCTTACCCAGTCTCTGATACAGAGCAGTGACAACCGTGACAAGATATTCCTCAAAGTCAAGTAGGGCAATATTGGCCTCTTTCTGGTAAACATCAGCTGTCTAATTAGATGCCAAGCTCCTTCAACAGGAGGGGAAACCATGCCTGGTATGGTAACCTAATCAAACTCTTATGGCTATAAGAAGAAGGTACTACCAATTTTACTAAACTAGCACAACCCATAACTATATTTTAAATATTTATCCTTATAAGCAGAGGTAACTGTAGTTGTCACGTGTCCTCAAAGAAATTTCTCTTTGCAGCAGACTGAGACTGGTAAGGAAAACCACAGCTGATCAAAATGCAAACAACAACTTACCATGGGCTGCCTAGCCTCCATGGATAGGTCTACAACACATTTCTTGCAAATATAACTCAGAGAAAAATCGTGGAAGATACAGCCAAATGATATCAAGAAGCAAAGGTCCAGCAAATGTGCTGTGAGATTGTCTCCTAAGGAAGACTTTGCCCATGATGTCACAACAACATGGATGACTAAACAAGATCTGAAACAATAACAATGGCATGCTGACATGGGAGAAGGATATCTCATGGAATCCTAACCCTAGGTAAAGAAGTAGAGACCACCAATAATGGCTGAAAGAGGGAGAATTAGTCTTCCCCAGGAATGCACTACCTAATAGCTAATACCAAGTGGTCTGCCTGGACTTCTAAACATGCAAACAAGATTCAATGGACATAGCAGGTTGTATTTTTATATTTATTCATTTAAATATGTTACAATAATATTTAAAATGCTATGAATTTAAGATGGAGTAAGAGGTCATAGAAGGTGTTGCGGGACATGAAATTGATTGAGGTGGAAAAGCGAAGAAGGAAAATCATGTAATTATGTTTTTATTTAAAAAAATTCTTGTTAATCACTTGAAAGGTAAAAGAGTTTATAAGAATCTTGTTTTTTAAAATGTATCTTCCTCTGCACATTATTTGTGCCTTTTCTTACTCTTTCATAATAACATGGTGTTGTATTATGAATTATGGAGCACAAAACGTAATGTTACATCTAGTAACATTTTTGAAGTTATAAGTGATGATAAAAATATTGCGTTACTGAAAACACTCTCCATTATGATAAGTTGGCTAACACTTCATTCTGAACTTCATTCTTCAGGCTGTCATTGTGTTAGAGGAGGCAGGTACATTTGCACAATCTGTTGTGATATCAATTTTCTTTTTAAAAATAAATCAGGCTGTCACTCTAAACAAATTGTTTTCTTCAGATTATTCTTTCAATATAGACAGGAGACAATTTTTCAATCATTCTGAGAGGTTCTTCAAACTGTTTAATTGTCCTCAACAAGAGGTAGATTTAATGCAAGGTTCCAACTGCTTTCCATTTGAATTTCTGATAAGTTAAAAGTAGGAGTCTGAACTTTGTAATAGAATGTTCATAAATAATGTCAACCTGGTAAAGAATTTTAACAACATAACAGAAAATAAACACAAGTTCATTAGGTTAACTGTAATGTAACACTGGGATTTTAAGACACCCATTTCTCTCTCTAAGGACAAAGGCAAGCTGCAGCACTTCATGAGGAGTTGCATGTGTGTGCGTCTCTAGTATATGTAACAGTACATAGATAGCATGCAGTCATTACTTGGTATCTGTGAAGACTGGTTTCACAGTCCCTGCAGATTTCAAACCATATGAATGCTAACTTCCCAATGAAAATGCTATTGTGTTCCTGATCACCTACGCCTACTGTATACTTTAAACCATTTCTCAATTGAACAATGAACTGCTAAAATAAATGTGCTTGCTAATATTTATACTATATTATTTACAAAAGAATAAGAAAAAAGGCAACCAATGTGCAATCAGCTTGATTTATTTATTTATTTATTTATTTATTTATTTATTTATATCACTATTCTCTTTCCTGGTTGGGTGAATAGCTGTTTGTGGATTCTGACGGTGTGAAACGTCACTTATATTTCGGCTTTATTCTCAGGTTTTGGAATGGAGCTCAGAATAACCATGGGTTTTTGCATGTGACTCATAATAATAATGTGTTCATAATAATTTTTCTTTGATTGTGCTTGAGGTTTTGCTAAAGTTATTGACTATGTGGAGTACTTACATACCCTTAAGTACGTAAGTCAGAAAGAAAGGAGAGTTAGCTAACTGGACATTTTGGCCTTACTCAGAGATCTAAGGAGGGAAAGCAGGTTAAGAGTGAGTTCTAAACATTCTCTTGAACAGGACATGAAGAGCAGTTTAAGGATTGGCATGCATTTCAAGGCAGTAGAAGAATGGCATAGCTAACTTTCCATTGTGTCTTGACTGTGAATCTCTTTGTCTTGGTGAAGCTTTGGTTCTGAATCTTTTTATGCATCTGTTTCTCACTTGATATCTTTTACATAAAAAAATCTGGCAAAAGTAGATCTTGTTTGTCTGAGGGTTTGAACCATTTGTTTGTACAAATAAATAGTTAAAGATAAACAAAGAACATTTAATTTATAATTGGGTCAGAAAGAAGAAAGGTCTAGATATTGAATCTTGAGCTTTCTAACTCATGGGATTTGATGATAAATCTAGGTAAACAGTATCAGAATTAGTTTGAAAAATTGAACATCCAGCTACTATCTGAAGATAGAGAGAACTCAGAGGCTGGCTCTTTGATAACCTTCCCCTAGGGGGTGCAGCCTTGCCAGGCACAGAGGAAGACAATGCAGCCAGTCCTGAGGAATCCTGATAGGCTAGGGTCAGATAGAACGGGAGGTCCTGGGGAGAAGCACAGGGGGAAAAGAGGGAGGAAGGGTGGGAATGGGAGGAGACTAGGAAAGGGACCACAGCTGGGATACAAAGTGAATAAATTGTAATAAATAAATTAATTAAATTAAATAAAAAAACTGTTACAGAAAATCCATCTAATAAAATCAATCAAGTCTGAAAAATAAACAAAAACAAACAAACAAACAAAAACAGCAACAAACAAACAACAAACAAGAACCAGACATTTGCAGGCAGAAATGGAATGTGTGTAGAAAAACAGTGTTTTATAAAAAGCTATGAATATCAGCTTGCAAAATGGTTTAGAATAAGAAAACATTTGTTCAATTAGTGTTAAATAATCTATTAAATCTATTAAACCACTATTAAGTGGTTGAGAACTAAGTTAAGATTTTGTTATGTGTCCAATTTGATCCTCGTAACAAGGAAAGAATTACTAGTTTCATTTTACAACCCAGACAATTTTGAGCTTAATATTATTGTACAAAAAAAGAGAACAATATCATAAGATAAAATATCAAATAAGTAACATCAGGAATAATAATTTTTTTACACAATGATATTTTTAAATCATCAGAATTTAAAAAGTGGTGTGGTGTGTAAATCATGACATATTATAACAAATTATGGGTTTGATTTTTAACCAGGGTTTTTGTTTTGTTTTGTTTCTTCCCTCTGGGATAAAATCCCTAATATTCAGAGCTTAAAACAGAAAAAGAAAGAAAGCTTTATTTGGCTTTTTGAGTCAGAATGCTGAGGTTAACTGGCTTTGTCTTGTGCCCGTCAACAGAACATCATTGCTGCAAAACTGTGTAGCTGGAAAATTTATTTCATGACAGACGAAAACACAGACAATGGGACGCTGACATACTGAGGAGACCTTATCTCCTGAAGTTTCCAGAACCTCCCAAAAGAGCATCACCAGCTGGAACTAAGTTTGAAAACATGAGCGTATGAGAGACATTTCAGATTTAAGTCAGAACGCTACGTAGCCAAAGCTGGCCTTGAACTTGAGGTTCTCTCACACCGGCTCCCCAGCTGCTGAGGCTGATCTGTGTAATCGCCATGTGCAAATTCATCACAACTTGAAAAGTCAGAAATATATTTTAAAACGCCCTTTGAAAACAATTCCTTCAAAGGTAAGCAAGTCCTCTCCCCTGCTCAAGATGCTGAAAAATAAGTGAATCACATCACAAGATGAGAAGTCTCGTTGATTATCCCATTTTTAATGCTACAGTGCTTGTCACTTTGCACCCCTCATATGTGTCCCCTCTCACATAATTGCACGGCTGGACTTTCTCCATGTGTTCTGTAACTTCAGGGATCGACAATAAATGAAGCGGAAGTTCAGCGGTGGCAGCGGTTAGTGAACAAGCCACCTGAACTCCTCCAGCTCTGCTCTAGCCATTGCCAAACAGGGGTCTCCGTGTCCGATAGTTCCACCAAAGCGGCCTGCCCTGCAGGAAGTGGAGAAAAGCAGTCCTTTCCTAAGGTCAGGAGTAGAAATTACGTGCGTTATTTTGTTCAATTATAGACAAATTTCTTTCTTTTTTTTCCCCCTTTCCTTTTTTCTTTTCTCTTTTGATGCCGGCCATCGCCATCATATTTTGTCTGTCTCCTGTACACTAAACAAACATTTGACCACAGAGTCAAATCGCTCGAAGATTCCTATTGTAAATGATTAGCCGGGAGAAAAGAAGCAAGTTTGCCTAAGAATTGCCATTATTTGCCAATAAAGTGGCAAAATGCCAAGTTTACAGTTCACATAAATAGTGACTGCTTTCTAAGCAGGGGAAATACTTATTAAAAAATTATTGCTTATCTGACATTAAATAACCTCATCTCAGAGACTCTTTTTTTTCTCATTTTTTAAACCTGTGAGAAAGCATTTCAAACAGAGAGCACTTGGGGAATACAGAGTAGAAGATGGCAGAGCAATTTGAATTCAGAAACTACAATGGAAATATCAAAATACTAATCAGTGTAGTATCAGACTTGTTAATTTTTTTTTCGCTAAGCCATACTAATCATGAAAGGTAAAGAGTTTTCTGTAAATAAGGGTGATATGATTGTCTCCTACTAATTCACCAGTGGCAGAGATTCCATAAATTATATTTGTGGCCTCACTTAAGAGGAAGGCCTATACAACTATGCTCTTCATCTCTTAGCTTTGTAATCATTACAGTTAAAAGGCACTATCTTTGTCTTTGACTACAGAATTTCATCTCTGTCAATGCTGTTCAGTATCCAAAAGCTTTATTTTAAAGGACTTATAGCATATCACAAAGCATACTCCTGATTTAGCATTGCCAGACACATTTTATAATAGTGAAAAACTGAACAAAAGAAGGTAGTGTTCAAAAGGCTTCTGTGAACCTAGTAGCTTTAAATGATTTAACTGCTTCAAGTGTAAACTGTTTTCAGCTTCTATACAGTTTCATTTGTCCAAGCACATAAACATTCTCTAAATGCGGAGGCACCCTGTAAACATTTTCTCCGTGCAAGTTCACGTTATGGGAAGAATGCAAAAGCTGTGCATGTTTGCCTTTCTGAAACTTCTGTGATAAGAAAGCAAGAGACAGAACACTAGACGTGTTGCAACAGCCTGTGGAAAATACTTAGAGTTCATGCCTCAGAGGCTAACACAGCAAATGGCAAAGGGCTGTGACTGAAATGTTCCCATTGGTACTGTGAATTCCTGAGTCCTATCCCACAGCAATGGGCCTCAGTTACCCACACATCTATGTACCGCGTTGTTGAAGTCCAGCGCATTTCTAATCTTCAGTTGGAGATGAATACAGATGAATACGACCATCTTTATCATCAGCCATTTTAGAATGCTTCTGTGCACCGCTGCTTAGGAATGGTGCTTAAAATTGCACACCAAAACTATGGTTTTTCTCAGGCTGTCTGTTACCAAATTCTCAGTGCAAGTTCACTAAAGAATGTCTACTAGAATTATTCATGGCTTTTTCTGTCACACTAATCATTAAAAATTTCAAGTAATTTTGTTATACTTCCAAATGATCACAGATAACAATTTCAACTTTGAAGTCCACATTCCCTCTTGAGAATGCACACAAGGACAAATTAGTCCCGTTGTCATCTGCCTCATTTAGTTGGTGTTTGCAAAGTAGCTGAAGTGTGTGGCTGGCAAGCCAGTCTTTCCCTGGGCCCTGTAGGTGTTCAATGAACAATTAATCATCAGTTGAAGTATTTCAAATTTTCAGGGTGTTAGTCACCAGGCATCCTGCTATGGTATGCTGTCTTGAGGAAAAAGTATCTAACCAACATGAAATCAGGTAATTAATGAACACTAGGAAACTTTTTAAACAGGGCTGCTGCTTGAACAAGTCAATATGATGAGAACAGTGATGATGAAATAATAATAGAATAAAGGAAAAATGTAATTGCTGCACTTTTTTTCAATTTCAACAAGCAATTTCAACTTTTTTTTCAATTACAATTGGTTAAAAGATCAAAAACTATAATCTTGTCATTTTAAATGTATTTCCAAACTATCTTTTTCTCAAATCCCCTGATATTCTTTAAGTGATTTTATTCTTTTTTTCTCCAATTATAGCATTTCCCTGTCTGGAGGAGTTTTGAGTTTCACCGTCTTACTGAGACATTGATAATTTCCACCTAACACACTGCACTGTTTTTAAAGGAAAAGAAAAACTGTGATGTGTCATCATCTTGTCTTCAGACATTTCATCTGCAAAATGCTCTTAGTTCACGACTTCCTTTGCCTTAAGTTAAACAACCTTCAGATTACACCATACCCTGTAACACCTAAACTCTCCTCAATTAATTTAGAATTCAGGCTTCACAAGGGATGCACGCTGGGCTGGATTTGAGTAGACTGGGGCAAAGGTACAGATACAAATATGTAAAATAGTACAGGTAAAAAGTGCTTGTTCCTTTATTGGGATATTGGTATTTGGTCAAAGCATGAAAACATACTGGAGAATCTAATAAAATAGGAGGCAGAAGAAGAAAATCCAGGTGTTTTTACTGTATTACCAGAAAGGATGTTAAAACAGAAGCAGAAATACTCTTCAAAGGATGTTGAAAGAAAGAAGAAAATCATTTAATTACATTTCTTGAAATTCTTTATTAGCTGAATGAGGCTTATCATGGAGCTGTATTTTCTGCCTTCCAGCAAGCCTGATGTTTAAAATTTTTTTTTGAGATTCAAATATAATTATATCATTTTACCCTTCTCTTTTCTCCATTTAAACCCTCTACTAAAACGCTTCTTATATTCTTTCAAATTCATCATCTCCTACTTCATTAATTGTTACATGCACATATGTTGGAGATCAGTCTGATGCATGTTACTGGGCCTAAGGATCTGGTTACACCTATCCTTGTTTTGTAAACCTGCCTAAGACATACCTGATTACTTGATTAAAGAACCTTTACGAGGGCAGGGCAGAATCGTGTAGGTGAGGCTAATAAGGTTCCCAGCTTTGTGTTCAAGAGAATCTTGGGAAAAAGAAGGATGAGAAGAGATAAAGGAGGAGGACACCATGATGAGTTTGTAGAAGGAACAACATGGGCTGGGAGGAAGGACTCCAGTAATGGCAGGAAAAGTCCAGAGGAAGAATAAAAGCAAGTACCATGGGATTATGGATGGCAAACCAGATGAGGAGGGTTAAGGAGGATGGCATTGGATGGGGGCTCAGGGATGGATGGTGAGGTTATTGAGCCAGCATAGGTGAAATATCTGCCTGTCCCAGGTAAATAAGACAAGGTAAATAAGACAATCATAAAATCTACCAGGTGTCTGTGTCTTATTATTTGTGGTAGTGGGTTAAATAATACTGCCATGATAATATATATAGCCCAATAATCTTTTTTTTATTTACAACACACATACATAGAAACATATACATACACACATACACACATATAAACATACATGTACATACATGTGTGTGTTTGTGTGTGTGTGTGTGTTTGTGGGGGTACATGAGTAAAACCTGCTCAGTCTGAATAATGTTATTTATATATTTTCAGAGCTGACCATTTGGTTCTGGATAACTGACTGACGTGCACTTTCCCTGAAAATACTATTTTTCCCACTCTTAGGGCTTGTAGTTTTTTCAGTAGGGTTGTATACTCGTGAGATTTCTGCCATCTACCGTGGCATTTCTATTGTTGTTGTCTTTGTTCATCTCATGTTTAGATGGTCATGTTGGTGGGACTATAAGAGCGTAGCTTATTAAAGTTCGACAGGACACAATCTC
Organism: Rhombomys opimus; assembly: GCA_010120015.1. Lineage (NCBI taxonomy): Eukaryota > Metazoa > Chordata > Mammalia > Rodentia > Muridae > Rhombomys > Rhombomys opimus. The sequence goes on along the minus strand of REGO01000153.1, from coordinate 2,765,074 downwards.
ACAGAAACTCCCTTATTTTCTGGATCTTACAATCTCTGCTCCCCTCTCCTGTAATATTTCCTGAGCCTTAGGTGCAGGAGTTATTTTGGAGATATAGCCTTTGGGACTGAGGTCCATAATTCTGTATTTTAATTGGTTGTGTTTTCTATTGCAAAGAGGTTTCCTTGATGATAAGGAGGACTATATTTATCTGAGAGCTTATGAACAAATCCTAAGAGTAGAGTTAGGGATATGCTGATTTAGTAAGGTGGTAGTCGTAGATTCACACGAAAGGTTTATGACTTCAGTAGCCCTGAGTGATTGGCTACATTTTAAGTGCCAGACATAATTCTCCTACCGTTAAGTTGGTCTTAAGTTTCATTAGAGAGCAGTTGGTTGCCTCCAAGATATGGCTATGGCGTCATGTTGGGTGTTGTGATGATTCATAGGCATCATAGCTGGAAAAAAACTGTTGGTTATTTCCCTTCCTTGGAAGCTTTCATGTTGCCTTCTGATACCATAGAAGTTTTTTCTTCAGAAAAAAAGACATCAAATCAGGCCTAGTTCAAAGGGCTCTAGGACCTGTCTCTGAAGTGCTATGTCTTCAGCAAGAAGAACTTACTTCCAGCTCTGGGGTGCAAACAAGGGCAAGAGAACATCTGTAATTTTAAAGAGTCTTTTGAAAAAACCTGACCAACACATCAAAAGATGACTTTTCATGCCTGGTATTAGAGGTTTTGTTATAGAGGTGATATTTTGATATTGGGGGAGAATAGAGAATCGTTAATCCAGATCTGAAAAATTAAATTGTATTTATACATAGACTTATGTGTACTACAGGTTGTTTTGTTTCTTGTTTGTTTTGGTTTATTTTAGTTTGTTTGGTGTTTTTTTTTAAGTTAGTTAATAGTAAAATTCCTTATTTCATTTTCAGATATCTTTACTGACATTTTATCCTTTTTTCCTCTTTCTTCTGCATGTATCTGTCCCTCCCTAGTTAAATTCCCCAACCTTTTTTCCATTTTCCAGATCATATCACTTCTACCCTGCTGTTTCTTTCTCTACTGCTCCCCAAGTCCCTCACAATGGTTCGTTTTTAATTTCCGAGCTTCTGCGGTTACTCTAGCATGTTTATTCACATCTGAGGATTTGGAGCTAGGATCCTCAGTTGACAGAGAACATGAGACATACAACATATTTCTTTTTGGATCTGGGTTATCTCACTTAATATGATGTTTTCTAATTCTATCCATTGGCCTACAAAGTTCATGATTTCATTTTTTTTTTACAGATGAATAACCTTAAGTTGTGTATGTATTCATCATAATCTCACTAGTTCAAGGACATTTAGGTTGTTTACATTTCCTTGTTGTGAATGAAACAACAATGAACATGACTGAGCAAGTACTGGTACAGTATGATATTGAGACCTATGGGAATATGCCAAAGAGTTGTATAGCTGAATCATATGTAGATTTATTTTTAGCTTTTGAGAATTTTCCAAACTGACTTTTAGTAAGATTTATTTTTATTTTTTCTCTCCTTTTCATACTGCAGTAGAGAACAGTGTTCACACAAACTACTTAGAATTGTATTTTTTATTTTTACGTTTTTCATTTCTTCTACCCATTACCCCCCAACCTTTTTATTCATTTTTACAAATTTATTTCGTTTAGGAAGCCAAAATTGAGGAATCTGGAATATCTTTCACATCCCAAGGATGCTATTTTTCCCCCTATATATCTGTCTTTCAGTGTAAATCTCTTTTTCCCTTTATCCCTTATATTAATAGCCCAGGTGAACGGGAAAGTATATGCTTAAATATGAGATTTCACATTCACATTCTTTAGGTAATGTCTGAATCATTAAAGTTTTTAAAATTAGAATCCAAACCTTCAAAACACAGTCTTAAATATTTATTCTTCATTATCTATTATGACTGAAACCATTTGCCAGATAGAGATATCTGAAGATGACTGAAGAAGCAGATAAGGAAGAATTAAGGTATTCAGGAACTTTCCCTTTAAATGATTTATTCATGCACTCTGTTCTACACCTCTTTTGCTTTTTATCATCAAATATCCATTGCAGAGATTTTCAAAATTTGTGCATCATTTTCTTAGAGTATAGGCTAGAAAATAATATCGAATTTAGTGTACTTTTATGTCTTTAGGTATAAATAAAGATCACATTATCAACATAAAAGTATAGAAGAGGTGACCTTAGTATTTCTCTATATTAAAGGTGTGATAGAAAAGCCATAATTATCTTACTTGATGGTGTTTTTTGAAATGTTATTTGTGTCCACCTAAATTCCGAAGTGTGGCTGTCAAAATAATTTACACAATACTTTGGGACCCATGTGACATGTTTCACAGAGAGCACACTCTAATGACTGCCATTCCTGATAGTGAAAATGTCTCTGTATTCTTCTTTAAGAAAATCACATGATGAAAGCTTTAATTTCACAGAGGCATTACCGAATGAGCTTCCCTTCTGCAGCATTCCCTTTTCGAATATTCGCGGTAAGAAAATGTGCTTCTAGTAGATGACCTGTGAACATACAGATGGAATCAGCAACGTGGACATTATCTCCATCTTTAGCTCTAGTTAGGAAGTTAATAGTTACAATAAGCACTCTAGTTGGGCTCATCTCAAGTTCCCTATTCTGTAAAATTTAAAGTCCTTTTTGACTTTGTATATCATCACAGTGTTTGGAAGAGATGAAAAAACAACATGCGAATGCTTTGAAACTCAACTCACATCACAAAAAGGTGAGAAATTAATACAAATGTTCAAATTAGTAGAAATTGAAATGATGTCTAGGTAGCTGGCACAGCCACATTTCCTCAGGTGAAATGAGAGATGAATGGGCAGATACATGAATGTCATACCCGAATGTGTGTGGGCTCAGTGGCCTCTAGACAAGTGAATGGCTTTCTGCGTATGTGAAATGTTAGAGTTATCGATGTCTTCTCCTTGTTCATTTTTTATATTTTTAGACTTAGTCTTGCTTCTCTCTTCCCTTTTTGCCCTTGTAATCCTTCCATATAATCCTATTCACTCTTCTTTAAATTCATGGACTCTTTATTCATTAATTGTTATATAAGTATTTATTTATATATACATATATATAATCCTAAATATAACCTGTTACTTATATGTTTGCAGGGCTGTTTGACAATAACCAGCCAATTGGTGTGCTTTTCTCTGGAGAGGGCCACATCTGCTGCTCACAGTTTTACTCGGTTCTCTATGTAGAATTGAGGCTGATTTGGCTTTTTTCAAGTTCAGTTTGCCCTGTTCATTGATATCACCATTGTTCAGCTCACATACGGATGGTCATGTTGGTGAGACATTACAGGTATAGCTTTTGATGTTACTAGGAGAAAAAATCTCACAGCCTGATCCTCTGGCTCTTACACTCTCTTCCTCAATGTTTCCTGAGCCTTAGGTGTGGAAGTGTTTTGTAGATATATATCCATTCGTGTTGGGTTCTACATCTCTGCAATTTAATTGGCTGTGGTTTTCTGGAGTTGGCTCCATCTGTTGCAAAGAGATGCTTACTTGATGAGGAGTGAAGACTACACTTATCTATGGGCATAAAACATATATATATGTGTGTGTGTGTGTGTGTGTGTGTGTGTGTGTGTGTGTATATACATATATATATATATATACATATATTGTTGGTTATGCTGGTTTAAAGCTTGTAGATTCTTCTCTAATAACTAATTTCACTAGCATGGAGCAGTTAGCTAGGTTTCCAGTGCAGGGCATGATATTTGCCTTGTAGAATAAACCTTAAGTCCACTTATAAAACGTTGCTGCCAAAGCATTTGTGTCATGGGTGCCTCTGAAGCATTCTTTTGTCATGCTGGTCACTGATAAGGTTCATAAACATCAAAGCTGGGTAGGACTATTGGTTGCCTCATTTTTGGAAGCTTACATGGGCCTTCTTGTCCCAAAAAACTAGGCCTCAGGGAAGAGACATTCAGGTCAGTTCTAGATCAGAGGTCTCTCTGGTCTGTCTCTGAAGTGCATGCATCTACAACCATAGAGATTTATCTACCACCTCAGGGAGCTATCCAAGAACAATAGCAACATGTTGTACATTGTGGGAGTCACTTAGACAGCCCTGGCCAACAGCTCTGAAGAAGGCCTCTAATGTCTGGTATTATTTGTTGGAATTGGGCAGTTTTGTTTTTTTGTTTGTTCTATTTCATGTTTGTGTTTGCACATGCACACACGTGTGTGTGTGTGTGTGTGTGTGTGTTATTTGTCTCCTAGAGGGAGCTTTGTTAGCCCAGATAGGAAAAGTTCATTAAAACTATATATGTATATGCACTGAGAACTATATGCATTGCAGGTATTTAGTTTTCTTTAAGAAAATAGTTAATAGTATGGTTCATTGTAGCATTTTTTTTTTGGCTTTTTCCCTATTCATATTGTTATTTTAAGTATCTCCTTCCTTCTCCTGTATTGATTTCTCTTTCCTGCCCCTGAGGAATTCCCCTTTCCATTTCCCCTATCAGATCCCTTGTATACTGTCGTTTCCCTTTTGCCTTGTTCAACCTTCTATATTTAGCTCCCTAAGGACTTTTCTCCTTTCCCTAATCAAATGACTTCTACCCTTCTATCCCATGCTCTGTTGCTCCCCAATCTCCTATACTGGCAATGGTCCTTTTTTACAGTACTGGCTTCTGTAGTAACTGGAGGCTACATGCTCCTATCTGACCATTTGAAATTAGAAATCTCACATAAGAGGGACTATGTTATGTTTGTTGTTCTGGGTCTTGGTTATCTCACTCAATATGATTCCTCTAGGTCCATGAATTTGCCAGAAAAAGTTTTTGTGTTTGTTTGTTTGTTTTTATTTACCACTGAATAGCATTCTATAACATATATGGACCACATTTTTCTTTATTATTTTTATATATTACAATTTATTCACATTGTATCCTATCTGTTATCCCTTCCCTCATCTCCTCCTGGTCCCACCCTCTCTCTTTCTTCCCCCCTATGTCCCTCCCCTTGTCCTCTGAAAGAGGAGGTCCTCCTTCTCTACCATCTGACCGTAGCCTATCAGATCTCATCAAGAATGTCTGGATCTTCTTTCTCTGTGCCCTGGTTAGGCCACCTCACCAGGGAGAGGTGATCAAAGAGCCAGGCACTGAGTCTATGTCAGAGACAGCCCTTGTTCCCCTTACTAGAAAACCCCCATGGAGACTGAGCTGCCCTGAACAGGGGTCTAGGTCTCTCCATGCACAGTCCTTTATTGACTCATCAGTCTCTGCAGGACCCACTGAGTCCAGATTTTTGGCTCTGTTGGTCTCCTTGTGGAGCTCCTGTCCCCTACAAGTCTTTCTGTCTCCTTATACTTCCATAAGATTGCCTGCACTCTGCCCAAAGTTTGGCTATGAGTCTCAGCATCTGATTCTATACCCTAATGGGTAGAGTCTTTTAGAGGCCCCCAGTGGAAGGCTCCTGTTCATTTATTGATTATACCACATATAGATTGTTTCCATTTCATAGCTATTATGAACAGTGCAGCAATGAACGTGGCCAGAGCAAGTTTCTGTGGATTATAATGTCATGTTCTACAGAAATATGTTAAGAGGTGGTACAGCTGAGCCATATGGTAGATTTATTTTTAACTTTTTGAAAATTCTGGACACTGATTTCCATAATGGCTGCATCAATTTGCAGTCTACCTACAGTGAACCATGAATGAGACTTCTCTTTCCCTGGATGTCCACAAGCATTTATTTTATTTTTGTTTTTTTTTCCTTGACCTTTGTCATTCTGACTAAAGTAAGATGAAATATCAAAGTTGTTTTAATTTTTATTTTCCCAGTTACTAGAGATATTAGACATTTTTTGAGATAGTTCTTGGCCAAAACTTTTCTTTTTTTGACAATTTACATCTAGGACCATTTTTTCAAATGGGCCTTTTGGGGTTTTATTTTCAATTTTTGACTCTGCTTTTTGAATTCTTCAACTATTCTAGATATTAACCCTCTGTGAGATGTATAGCTGACAAGGATTCTCTTCCATTCTGTTGTCCTCCTCTTCACTGGGTTGACCGCAGCTTTTTAGTTTCATGAACTCCCACTTTGTCAATTGTTGGCCTTAATTCTTGGGCAAGGGCCCTAGTCAGTAAGTTCTTTGTTACAGTTATATCATGCGCTGCCAATATTTTATTCTTGCAGTTTCAGAGGTTCAGGGTATTTCAGATTTAGGTCTTTAATCCATTTGGAGTAAGGTTTTGTACAAGGAAGAAACAGGATCTAATTTCACTCTTCTGAAATGTGGACATCCTGTTTCCCCAGCACCATTTGTTGAAGTTTTTTTTTGTTTTTTTTTTCCTCCAGCTTATGTTTTGGGTCTCTTTGTCAAATATTAAGTGGCTGAAGTTACATTTGTTTGTCTCCGGGAATTCATTTTTTTATTAGTCTGTTTTTTTGTGTGTGATAATACCATATTGTTTTTTATTACTATAAAAACAACATCTTAAGATCTGGAACTGTAACCTCACCAGCATTATTAGTTTTACCCAGAATTGTTTTGGCTGTCAGGGTCTTCTGTGCTTTCAAATGACTTTTAGAATAGCTTTTTCTATTTTTGTGCAAAAGGAGATAGAGTTCTTTTTTAAAATATATAATTAGGGTTAAATGAACACTTGCTTTTGCTTAGAAGCTTAGTGAGAATGTTACATGGACTATTCAGTATGGTTGCTATATAACAATGGCCTTTTCTCACTTCAACTCTACCCAGTTTTCTGTTTTCTTGCAAATTAATTCCTGTCACTGACTGAAAACTCCCTTTTCCTTCTTGTGTTTGAGTGTCTTCACTATCAGTGTGTTTGTAAGCAGTTGCAACAGCGTTTCTGTGGCCCTTTCAGAAAATTGATTGCTACTTCTTGTGAAGTATAACTATCTTCAAAATGTGTTCTTTCTCTCCTTTATTTTCATGGTAAGGTGAGTGCAAGCATAAAAATAACCAAGGTGGGAGAAAAGAAACAGCCTTTGTTGTTGAACTATCTTTCTAATAAAGCTTTTTATATTTCTAAGTACCATAGAGGGTCTCTGAAAGACTCTACCTAGCAGTGTATCAAAGCAGATGCTGAGACTCATAGCCAAACCTTGGGCAGAGTTCAGGGAATCATATGAAAGAAGGGGGAGCTAGTAAGACCTGGAGTGAACACGAGCTCCACAAAGTCCAAATCTATCTGAGCTCAGGGGTCTTTCTGAGACTGATTCTCCAACCATGGACCATGCATGGATATAACCTAGAACTCCTGCTCAGACATAGCCCATGGTAGCTCAGTATCCAAGTTACCCTAGTAAGAGGAACAGGGACTGTCTCTGATATGAAATCAGTGGCTGGCTCTTTGACATTCCCACTCCATATGGGAGAAGCAGCCAGCTAGGCCACAGAGGAGGACATTGCTGCCAGTCCTGATGAGACCTGATAAAACCTGATAAGCTCAGGTAGGATGGAAGGGGAGGAGGACCTCCCATATCAGTGGACTCAGAGAGGGCAGGGAGGAGATGAGGGAAGGAGGGTGGGATTAGGAGGGCTACTGCTGGAATACAAAGTATATAACTGTAATTAACATAAAAAAGAAAAAATTAAAAAAAATATAATTCTCTATTAGACATGTTCTTTGAAATACAGATGGCACAATCATGCTTATTTGACATTAATTCATCTTCCAGGTGAATTTTGGTCCTAGAAATGGATGCGGCAAGGGCCACACTATACCACATACTCAGACCAGACGCTGAATTTTCAACATTACTTTTAATTTTTTAATTCCTTTACCTGCCTCCCCCCTCTCTCTCCTTACAGTATTAACATTTATCTCAGCTTCTCTTTTTTTTTTCTTCCTGAATTTGAATATTCTCAACTTCTCATTTCCTCTAGCTTTTTCTTCATACCCTTAATTTTTGCCAGTCTTGACTCTTTAATTCATAGAAGTTCAATACAAGCACTCCAGCCCCCAAATTGCAACTTTCAATATTTTATTAGGAAATGAAAGTGAGAGCTGTCTAATGATCCCAGGAGAAGACTCTCCCAATTGAACATAACCTCTAAACAACATTTGAGAGGCAATTTTGTAGGATCACAGAGAAGTGGATCTTGTATAGGCACCATTGCGGGAGTCGTTTAAAGTGATATGCATTTTGGTTCCTCTTCTCTGCTTTTAGCACAGCCATGGGGTCCTACAGACGTTTGCTCTCCGTACTGCTAGCTTCTCACTTTCATTTTTATTAAAAAACTAACAAGGAGCATTAAGCAGCTCCCTGTTTAATTTCCCGTAGAAAAGCAATAGTTTTGAACAGCCCACTGGTGAGGGATATTTAAATGCAAAATTCACAGCTGTGCCAAATGTATGCGCCAGAGCGAAAAGAGTTTCTTAATATGACAGGTTAATGCCATGGATTTTTATTTCATTTGCCACTGAAACTGCTAATCAGAGAGAATTGGACTGTAGAAGCAGAGGTGAAATTGGACAGTTGTTAAAATACAAAGGACACAGCTTGACATAGCATCTCCGGGTGTAACACCACTGTGTTAGTAAGATGTTGCTGAATTCCTCAAATTCTTCCCTTAGGAAGATGCACTTGGCCAGCCACACTCAAGTGGAACATCTGGAAACTTTCTCTGCAGACATGGTAAGTGACGCATGATTCCATCCAGCCCCAGGTTCAGGATTTACCTTTCCCCATCAAGCACAGCTAATGCATTAAGGCAACCCACCCACAAAAAAAAAAATCTCACAAAATAACTCTAAATAACTCTCCTAGGTTTATGCCAATCAGGATACTTGCCTTTTTGTAGACTCTGGGTACATGGGTATAGAATTAATTCACAGGTGTACAATTGATAATGATGCAAAAACAGTTAATAAAACTATATAAAGCAGGCATTCAAACCTAATGACCAGACTGGCCCTGTAGGAAATGACTTTGTCTTTTTTTTTTTTTTTTTTTTTTTGAACAAGCTTCTAGAATAGCAACTGTCTTGTCTTTCACTTTACAAAGGCATGCATAACATTTGAAAGCTGTGAATTTAATCAAATTCCTTGTGACAGAGACTGAGAAAAAGGCCCTCAATTCTATCCAAGATCATGTGTAAACTAATAATGATGTCCGTGAAATCTCTACCCAGCCTCCTTTTAAATAGGAAGATGCTGGCAAGACAGGCAGTTCACTTTCAAGGTCAAAACTAGGAATATCTTTTCTCACAATAAACAATTCTTAATAATTCGCAGTGAACACGTCTCTGGTATTGATATCTGATTTGACTTAGAGCCTAAGAACAAGAGACTAGATAGCACAGGGTCCTAGACATAAGCTACTGGTCTACCAAAAAAAAAAAAAAAAAAAAAAAGAAAAAGACTTCTAATGACATTCAACTATACTCACTCACAAATCAATCCCCTGCTCAGCCACTATCAAGGATCCTTTCTCCTGATGCAAATGGGAACAAATATAAAGACTCACAGACAAATATTATGTAGAGAGTGAGAGAACTTGGAACATTCAGCCCGAAATAGGATGTCTTTATCAAATCCCTCCCCTTGGGGTTCACAGAACACCCCTGCAGAAGTAGAAGCAGAAAGAATGTAAAAGCCAAAGCGTTGTGGAGGACAACAAGTAAACAAGGCCCTCTAAATTACCATGATCAAAACTCAAAGCAAATCACAGATACTGAGGTGGCAGGCACAGAGCCTGCATGGGTCTGCATCAGGTTCTCTGAGTATATATTATGAGTGTTTTTATTGGATCCCGGAGTGTATAAAAGAGTGAATCTGCTTCTAAACCGTGCTCAGTAGAGTCTTTCAGAGGCCCTCTGTGATAGCCTCCTGTCCTGTTTCCTGACTACTCCTGCTTCCAATGTCTATTTCATTTGCCCTTCTGAATGAGGATTGAGCATCTTCCTTAAGGTGTTCCTTGTTGTTAAGCTTCTTTAGGACTATAGATTTTAGTAACTTTAGCCTATATTATATGCCTAATAATCACATGAGCAAGTATATACCATATGTGTCTTTCTGCTTCTGGGTTACCTCACTCAAGATGATCTTTTCCAGTTCCCATCAGCTACCTGCAAATTCCATGATTTTCTTGTTTTTAAAAAGTGAGTAGTATTCCACTGTGTAGATGTACCACAATTTCTGTATCCATTCCTCCACTGAGGGACCTCTAGGTTGTTTCCAGATTCTGGCTATTACAAATAAAGCTGCTATGAACATAGTTCAGCAAATGCCCCTATTGAATGGAGGGAAACTTTTGGTTATATGCCCAAGAGTGGTATAGCTGGAAATTGAGGTAGTGCTCTTCCCAGTTTTCTGAGAAAGTGCCCGATTGATTTCCAAGTGGCTGTACAAGTTTACATTCCCACCAGCAATAGAGGTGGGTTCCCCTTCTCCACATCCTCTCCTGCATATGTTTTCACTTGAGTTTTTGATCTTAGCCATTCTGATGAGTGTAACGTGAGCATGGAAGTTTATGAAAGAAGGGAAAGATAGAAAGACCTAGAAGGGATAGGAGCTCCAAAAGAAGACCAACAGAAAGAGAGAGAGAGAGGAAAAAAAAAAAAACTGGGCCCTGCAGAGACAGATACCACAACCAAGGACCATGCATGGAGAGGACGTTAAACCCCTGCGCAGATGAAGCCCTTAGACTCAGTCTCCAACTGAGTTCCCTAGTAAGGGGAGCAGGGATTGTCTCTGGCATAAACTCAGTGGCAGGCTCTCTGATCACCTCACCCTGGGAGATGCAGCCTTCCAGGCCACAGAGGAAGATGATGCAGCCAACCCTGATGAGACCTGATAGACTAGGGTCAGATAGAAGAGGAGGAGAACCTCCCCTATCAGTGGACTATGGGAGGGACATAGGAGGAGAAGATGGAGAGAGGAAGGGATTGGGAGGAGACAGGGGGTCACAGCTGGGATACAAAGTGAATAAATTGTAATAAACAATAAAGAAAGAAAAAAAGAAAAAAAAAGAGAGTGAGTCTGATTCTTGATCTTTCTCCTTTTTTTCTTTCTTTTATTTTATCTTGTTTAAATTTGATGTGATAGTATTGTAAGACCTGGGGTCTCACAGCTCAGGAGTTCAAGATCACGCCTTTCCTAGAAACTCCCCCAGACCAAGACTCCTTGCAAAAGCAAGAGGTTTATTAACCATTGCACAATGGGGTCACCCCTGCCGGTCAGCAAAGAGTGGCACCCGGAGACAAAGGCCTTTAGGTTTTTAAAAGAAAAATTGCCGGAGATTTGAAGTTGCAGTCTTGGCAATTTAGGATTGGATGAGGAAGCTATAAAGTAAGATAATTGGTTAGTCTTTGGTGCTCAAGCTTGGCCAGTCCTGCCAAGTGTGGATGAAGCTGCAAGTTAAGGTGGGGGTGGTTAGCTCATCCTTGAAGATTAGGGGTTGAAGACTTTTGGCTGGAGGTCAAAAGCTACTCAGAAGAAGTCTAGGTTCGTTGCTAAGAAACGCTATCTCAAAGACAAGGGTCTGGTACCCCCCTTTTTTTTTTCTGAGTGAAGGTCATTGCTTATCTGCCTTTGTTTGTTTGTTTGTTTGTTTTGTTTTGTTTTTATTTTTAGTTACATTTAGTTAACTCTGTGTCCCAGCTGTATCCCACTATCCTGCCTTTTTTTATATCTGTCCTCACAGATAGGGTCACATTCCTTCATTCTCTGGAAAGGTACTAAGAGGCTTTAGCTTAACCTGAACCTAAAACTCAAAGCTATAGGCTTTAGAAGACATACAGGTTACAAAGTTAGTCTAACCCTTCCAGTATTTGTTTTATTTTATTATGTTTTATTTTGTTGCATTTTATTATTGTTCTTTAAAGGCCTGTTCTTTTTAAAAGAGATAAAGAGAATGCATGTGGATGGGAGGGAAGGTGGGGACAAACAGGGAGGATTAGTGAGGGTAAACAATAATCAGGATATAGTATGTGGAAAAAAAATCATTTTAAAAGAAAGGGCAAATCATCTATTTATTTTATTTTATTTTATTTTTTTTAATTTTTTTTATTACATTTTATTAAATCTGTATCCCAGCCGTGCCCCGAACCCTCATTCCCTCCCAGTCCCTCCCTCCCTCCCTCATCACTACTGTGCCCCTTTCCAAGTCCACTGATAGGGGGGACCTCCCCCCATTCATCTGATCCTGTTTTATCAGGTATCTTCATTGAGTTCCTGTTAGAAATATTTTTTTGTTGTTGTTATCTATTTCAAATAGTCACCTCGTAGGCATTTCAGTTGGCATGTTGGATAGTGTTTTTGAACTTGTGATCAGTTAAACTGTATTTATGCATGTTTGGTCACAATGCACAGGATAGTTGTGCTGGAAATAAAGAAACACCAAAGAGAAGTAACAAGGGACTTTCCCCACTAAAGAGAAAAACACGAATGTTCTTTGTTTCATAATGAAATAAATCATATTTCAAGATTACTTTAAAGTAGAACGTAACTACTAAAAATAATGTTCTTTTTTTTTTTAAGTTTCCTTTCATTTAAAATGAAATTTCAAGTGGTCTATGGGCACCTTCCCTTAATTCACTACTTGAGTTCCAGCATTCAGTTTAACAGCCCAGACTCCCTACTGCTCCTGAGCTCTAACCCTCCTACCCCAAAGGCCCAGTCTCATTCCACCTCTGTAACCAGAAACCTGCTCTGGTCTCCTATAACCACTGGGGGCCAAATGTAACCAGTCTTTCCTGGACTGTCAGCTCCCAATAATGACATCGAGATCTTTTATTCATTGCTATTAAAGCTTGCTTAGCTTAGGCTTGTTCCTAACTAGCCCTTATCTTAAGTTGTTCTATTTATACTAATCAATATTCTGCCACATGGAGAGCTGTAGATTAGTCCCAGCACTGTTTCTTCCTCCGTGTCTGGGTGGTGACTATTACCTTGTACCTGATTCTTTCCCACAATTCCTATCTCTGCAGCAAGTACCGCCTACTGCCTCCTGCCTCACCTATTGGCCATTCAGTTCTTTATTAAACCAATCAGAAGGTGCTGGGGGGAGTGTTTACAAAATGTGATACAGCCAAAGAATAACAATACGAAAGTCCAGCCTGTAATTAGATCTCTTCTGGTACAGAAATCAGCATTTGAAAAAATATAAAGATAATCTTTAAGTATTGCAGAAAAAGATCATCCCAACATTCTCTCTTTCTTATTCTACCCCATCCTCAAAGAATTTCAAAGATCTTCCCAACCTTTCTTGACCCAACTCATCCCTTTATCCCAATTCCAACACTAGCAGGAATTCACTGAGAACGCATAAGCTAAGCAGAACAGAAAATAGGTAATCTAACTGCAGATTGTCACAACTCCTTCCTTCCTTCCATCCCCATTTGTCCTCCAGAGCACCGGACCAGAACACCAGCTGCAGCCTTCTCTTCCTACGCCCACATCTCCTTTCCATCCTAGTAGACCAACATGGATTAAAGCTAGATATAAAAAAACAACAAAAAGCTTACAAAGTAATGGAAATTAAACAACTTTCTAGAAAATGAAAAGTAAGCCAAGACTCATTGGTAACAAAGATGTTAAAGACTTTCTAAAATTCAAGAAAAATGAATACACAGAATACCCAAATTTATGTGAAACAATAATGATGGTGCTAAGAGTACAGTTCATAGTACTATGTGACACCATAAAAATAATTGGAGAAATTCCTTTTAGCAACTTAACAGCACACTTGAGGTTTCTAGGACAAAAAGAAGTAATCCCGCTTACAGAGAGTAGACAGCAAGGAATAATCAAACTCAGAGATAAAATTAATAAAAAAGAAACAAAGCAAATCATATTTTAAAAATGGGAAACAGAACTAAACAGAGAATTCTCGATCGAGGAATATCGAATGGCAGAGAAACACTTAAAGAAATGCTTAACTTCATTAGACATCAGGGAAATGCAAATCAAAACGACCCTGAGATTTCACCTTACACCCATCAGAATGTCTAAGACCAAAAACTCAAGTGAAAGCACATGCTGGAGAGGTTGTGGAGAAAGGGGAACCCTCCTCCACTGCTGGTAGGAATGTAAACTTGTACAACCACTCTGGAAATCAATCTGGCACTTTCTCAGACAATTAGGAATAGCTCTTCCTCTAGATCCAGCCATACCCCTCCTAGGCATATATCCAAAATAGGCTCAAGTACACAATAAGGATATTTGCTCAACTATGTTTGTAGCAGCTTTATTTGTAATAGCCTGAAACTGGAAACAACCAAGATGGCCCTCAACTGAAGAATGGATACAGAAAGTATGGTACATCTACACAATGGAACACTACTCAGCAATAAAAAAACACGAAATTATGAAACTTGCAGGTAAATGGTGGGATCTGGAAAAGATCGTCCTGAATGAGCTATCCCAGAAGCAGAAAGACACACACAGTATATACTCACTCATATAGACATATAGTATAGGACAAACCTACTAAAATCTGCACACCTAAAGGAACTAATCAAGAGGGAGAACTCTCGCTAAAATGCTCAATCTTCATCCAGAAAGGCAAAGAGGATAGACATCAGAAGAAGGAGTAAACAGGGAACAAGTTAGGAGCCTGCCACAGAGGGCCACTTGAAAGGCTCTGCCCTGCACACTATCAAAGCAGATGGTGAAACTTATGTCCAAACTTTGAGGAGACTGCAAGGAATCTTATGAAAGAAGTGAGAGTTAATAAGATCTGGAGGGGACAGAAGCTCCACAAGGAGAGCAACAGATCCAAAAAATCTGGGCACATGGGTCTTCCCGGAGACTGATAGTCCAACCAAGTAGCATGCATGGAGCTAACACAGAACCTCTGCACAGATGTAGCCCATGACATTTCAGTGTCTGAGTGGGTTCCATACTAATGGGAACAGGGACTGTCTTTGAACATGAACTGATTGACTTGCTCTTTGATCACCTCCCCCTCAGGGAGGGGCAGCCTTACCAGGCCACAGAGGAAGACAATGCAGCCACTTCTGATGAGACCTAACAGACTAGGATCAGAAGGAAGGTAAAGAAGACCTCCCCTATCAGTGGACTTGGGGAGGGGCATGCGTGGAGAAGGAGAAGAAAGAGAGGGGTTAGGAGGGGAGGAGAATGGAGGGAACTACAGGGGGGATAAAAAGTAAATCAAGTGTAATTAATAAAAAATTAAAATAAAAAACAATGAAATAAAAATTGGTTATTTGAGAAAGTCAACAAATAGAACAGCCTTTATTTAAACTAACTAAAGGTTCCAGAGGGAATATCCAAAATTATAAAATAAAAAAAAAAACATTAGACACAAAGGAAATACAAATAATCATATGGACATACTTTTAAAATCTTCATTGCAAAAAATTAGAGAGTCATAAAGAAATGGAGAATTTTCTCAATAGGTATCACTTACCAAAGATAAATAAAAATCATATCCATAATTTAAATAAGCTTATAACTCCTTGTGAAATAGAAACAGTCATTAAAAATCTGCAAACCAAAAAAATTCCAGGCCAGATGGTCTAGGCACAGAAATCTGCCAGACTTTCAAGGAAGAGTTAATGCCAATACTCCTCAAAGTATTAAGAAGAAGAGGAAGAAGAAGAAGAAGAAGAAGAAGAAGAAGAAGAAGAAGAAGAAGAAGAAGAAGAAGAAGAAGAAAAGAAACAGAAGGCACATTGACAAATTAAAGTTATGAGGACAAAGAACACTTGCTCAACCATGTTTGTAGCAGCTTTATTCGTAATAACCAGAACCTGGAAACAACCCAGATGTCCATCAGTGGAGGAATGGATACAGAAATTGTGGTACTTTTACAGGATGGAATACTACTCAGCAATTAAAAACAAGGTAATCATGAAATTTGCAGACAAACTGTGGGATCTAGAAAAGATCACTCTGAGTGAGATATCCCAGAAGGAGAAAGGACACACGTGGTATATACTCACTTATAAGTGGGTACTAGACCTAAAACATAGGATATACATACTGAAATCTGTACATCTAAAGAAGATAAACAAGAAAGAGGACCCTGGGTAAGATGATCAACCTTCACTTAGAAAGACAAATGGGATGAACACTGGAGGTAGGAGAAAACAAGTGGGAGGACAGGAGCCTACCACAGAGGGCCTCTGAAAGTCTCTACCTAGAAGTGTATCAAAGTAGATACTGAGACTCATAACCAAACCTTCCACAGAGGACAGGGAATCATATGAAAGAAGAGAGAGTAATTATGATCTGGAGAGGACAGGAGATCCACAAGGACCAACTATATCTGGGCACAGGGGTCTTTTATGAGACTGTTTGTCCAACCAAGGACCATGTATGGATATAACCTAGAACCCCTGCTTGGATGCAGCCCATGGTATCTCACTATCCAAGTGGGCACCCTAGTAAGGGGAACAGGGACTATTTCTTACATGAACTCAATGGCAGGCTCTTTGACCTACACCTTCCCACCTGAGGGAGGAGCAGCCCTGCTAAGCCACAGAGGAGGACTTTGCAGCCAGGCCTGATGATACCTGATAAACAAGTAGCAGATGAAAGGGGAGGAGGTCCTCCCCTATCAGTGGGCTTAGAAAGGGATAGGGAGAAAATGAGAGACAGAGGTTGGTATTGGGAGGGAATGAGGGAACTGGATACAACTGGAATACAAAGTTAATAAACTGTAACTAATATTAAAAAAATAAAAATTTATTTAAAAAAAGTAGTGAGGACAGTTACCCTGAAACCCAACCCACATAAAGACCAAACAAAGAAAAGTACAGACCAACTTCCCTTATGAACATAGATTAAAAAATGCTCAGTAAAATATGTGCAGAGTCCAAGAACATATCAAAAAGATCATACACTATGATCAAACTGATTTCATCCCAAAGATACAAGGATGGCTCAATACATGAAAATCAGTAAATTTAATCTACCATTTAAACAAGCTGAAAGAAAAAACTACATGATAATCACATTAGATGCAAAAAAGACCTTTGACCCATGCATCACCCATTCATGATAAAAGTCTTCAAGAGATGAAAGATACAAGGTGCATACATAAACATAATAAAGGCAATTTATAGCAAGTTTATAGCCAACCTCAAATTAAATGGAAATAAATTCAAAGTAATTCCATTAAAATGAAACAAGACAAAGCTGTCCACTCTCTCCATATCTATTCAACATAGTACTTGAAGTTTTCACTAGAGCAGTAAGACAACTGTAGGAGATCAGGGAGATATAAATTTTAAAAGCAGAAATCAAAGTACCATCTTTTACAGATTATATGATACTGTACTTAAGTACCCTAAAAATTCTACCATAAAACTCCTACAGCTGACAAACACTGGATACAAGGTTAACTCAAAATTAAAAAAAGAAAAAAAAATCAGTAGCCTTCATGACAAACAGACTGAAAAAATTCAGGAAACAATACATTTCATAATAACCTGAAATAGTATAAAATATCTTTCAGTAACTCTAGCCATGCCAGTGAAAGACTTGTATAATAAAAACTTCAAATCAAACATACACACTAGAAACAAACAAACAAAAAAAACCCAGCATCTTCAACAAAGAATGTTGGTCAAACTGGTTGCCTGCATGTAGAAAAATGCAAATAGGTTCATATCTGTTACCCTGCACGAAACTCAAAACTCAAAACTAAATTGATCAAAGATCTCAACATAAAACCAGTACACTAAATCTGGTAGAAGAAATAGTGGGGAATAGCCTTGGACACATGGAATAGGAGACAACTTTCAGATTCCATCTTACACCTGTTTGGCACTGTGTGGTTGACCAAAAACCGGAAACTAGATAGTCCTGAGACCCAAGGTAAAAAGAAACACACTGGTTTTAAAAAGTGTCTATAAAATGACTTGTAAGGATATTTTGCTAAACATGTAGATCAGCAGCTTATTCAGTTATCATCAGAGAAGCTTCCTTCTGCATCAGAAGGAAACAGATGCAAGACCCACAACCAGACATTAACCATATAGTCCTTGAAACACATATCTCTAAATGGGATATTTTTATTAATTTTCTCCCCTCAGAACCCAGGGAATGACAAGGAAGAAGAGGTAGAAAGAGTGTCAGAGGAGACAGAGGATGCCAAGAGTATAGGGCACTCCCAATCACCTGAGCAAGACTCATATGAATGCACAGAGGCTGAAGCAGCAACCCCAGGTTTATATGGATCTACACCAGGTACTCTGCGTATATATTACATTTTCAGCTTGGTATTTCTGTGGAATTCCTGAGTGTGTACTTGAGTGGGTGTGTGATTCTTGTGCCTCTTTGATCTCTTTGTCTTCTGTTGGGTTGCCTTGTTTTAGCTTATTATATTTTATTTTGTCAAGTTTTGTTGTTACCTCCTAGAAGCCTGTTCCTTTCTAATAAGAGACAGAAAGCGACTAGATCCAGAGGAGAGGAGTACTGAAGAGAAACATGTGGAAGTAGATGAAGGAGAAATTTTGTATATAATTTATAAAAATAGGATGTATTTTCAATAAAAGGGGGAAAGAGGTAGAGACTCATGGCTGTCTGGAGGCTACCAAACTATCAGCCAAGTATTTAGAGTTTCTCGGTATCCAAAGGGTAGCCAATGGCTACACATGTAAATGAGTCCCCAAAGAAAGCAATGTTCCATAAAGACAAAGGAGGAGTACATGGTGCCTCAGAAGAAAGAAAGAAGATGCTCTTCTCTAATCTGTGTTCTGGTAGCTCAGGGAACAGATCTGTGATTTAAAATTCAATTCTCTTGTCTACTTGCCTACACGAATATCATGAAGCTGTTATCAGAATGGGTGATGTTCTTGATAGCAAACTGGAAGGCCCTTTTCAAATATTGTACAGCTAATGAAAGCATAGAAGTTCAAAGATGGAGTTGACAAAAGAATAAAATGGAAAGTGAAGGAGATAAAAAACTGTGTCTATAGAAATAACCAGTCAAAAAAAGAGACAAAAACAAAATACTGTTTTTCCTTTCCAAGAAGGAAACAAGTAGATCATTGATGGTTGTAAGAAGAAACTTGCTGTAGGATAACTTTGTTGTTGCTGTTCAGTGCTACTGTATACAGACAACGTAGCACCTGACATGTGAAGATGCCACAAGTATAACAATTCTTTCTCTATTTTGCATCTGTAATATATATGTCAGGTATCATATTGAGTACCCTATGAAACTAATGCATAACAAGTTGCTTATCTAAATCAGTGATAAGAAATCTTAAGATTTTATATTCAGATGTAAAGCCTTCTCCCAAAAATCTAAAACTGTTTTAACTTACAAGTTATAATGTTGGATTTCAATTTTCTTTCCTCAAATTCTTTATTGCTGTCCCTTTTGCAAAGAGCCCCACGTGCTCATACCCTTCACACATCATCTTCATGCTGGGGAAAACAGTCCTTGGTTCAATGTCTAATACAGCACAACTGAAAACTTAATTTCTGAAAATAAAAATAAAACTTCACAAGTTAGTCTATCACACGTTTCATCTTTTATGCCTTCTCTTCCCTCTTCCTGCACATCAAAAAGCATAAGCTGTATACATGTACAAAGCCTCCTCTTTCATTTATGCCCTTTATTGCTGAACAGCTACAGCTTTAGCACTTTGACAACTGAGCTCCTTGTGCTTTGGTTTAAACTTAAAGGCTAGAAGATATATTTCTGTTATAATCCAGTTGCATTGAAAGTTGCTTCAACAATGAAGAAATGCTGTCAACAAGATTTCAGTCCACAAAAACTTGAGCCCCCCTTACTCCACAACAACCCAGCAATCATTTCTGAGCAAATTTCCTTTGCAAGACATCAGAAATTATTTAAAAAAAAAAAGGTTTCTGACCTGAAAAATGAAAGCTACCAGGAGATTTAGAAAACTCACACCAGAGAATGTGTCTGAACAGAGCTATATGATCAGGAGAGTGGCCCAGTTCCCAGCCTCAATGAGGAAAGAAAATGATTGATTCGTGTGTCTAATTCACCTGATCAGACCTGGCTCCTCTGAACTCTGGTTAGTGCCCTATCAGTCTCTGAGCTCTAGTAGGGTTAGCCCAACCTAAGAGTCTGGGGCAGAAATGGTATGAGCAGATGAAATGTCTCAGTTAAGACCTACATTCTCTGGAATTTCCCAAAGAGCTAGTATCTGTCTTATCAATACTAATGATCTGAGCAGCCCAGCATGGACTAGCCTGTAAGGGCGAATGAAAACAGCACCTCATGCCAACAATTGCCATGGCAACACCGTACACCTATCAGACTTCCACACCCTACCCGTTCTCCCATCCTGAAAAAAAACATTTCCTATCTAAGGCCTCAATGAAGAACGATCAAACAAAAGAGGCAGATACTTGCTTCAACTTGGAGAAAAAAAAAAGTGAAACACACTGAAAATATCTCCATGCTAAGTGGTGAGATTATTTCTTATACATGCCCAATCCACGAAGGTGACAGGAAGTGTCCATTTTGTTTAATGAATATATTTAAACACAATGAATGAAGAAAAATGAAGAATCTTGGGGAAGTATGCAAAATGAAGGAACAAGACAAATCTCAGGAAACCATTTCTAAGAAAATGGAGTTGTAAGGCTCACTATTATCATAAAGATGATTACCAATAGGAATAAAATAAGAAATAGCAAAATGAGAACTTCATATGAGAATTATATCCAGAATATATTAGATATGAGAATACCCAGACATACCAAATAGGAATCATGGACTTATAGTCACAGCACTGGAACAAAACTCCACTGGAAGTGTTCAGCAGAACACATGATGACAAGGAGAAAAGAAAACCTAAATTTAAACACAGGCAATGGACAATAAATCAGATAGAGGAATAAAGAAAAACATATCAGAATAACAAAGATGATGTAGGGATATCTGTACCTAACAGAAAGTCGAGTTTAAGCCTGGTGTGGTGGTGCATGCCTTTAATCCCAGCATTCAGGGAGGCAGAGCCAGGAAGATCATTTTGAATTCAAGCACAGCCTAGTATATAAAGTGAGTCCAGGTCAGCCAAGGCTACACAGAAGCCCTGTCTCAAAAGAGAAAAAAAATGCCAAGTTTAGAGAAAATGGAAATAAATTAAATAAAAGAAGTAAAGCATCAAAAATTTACCTGGGAGAAACAGTGACTGAAGATTGTTTAAAATTCAGAAGAAAATAAACAAACAGGTTCAAGACTGTTAAATGAGACATATCTAAAGAAATCCAGATAAAGATACATTAAAGTCAAATCTCAGAATTCAAAGACAAAGTATTAATGTTGTGAGAAGCAAGAGAAAAGTATAAAAGAAGCTTACAGTAAAGAAAGATACTGGATGATAGGAGAGGGATGATTGTTCTATTTTGCTAGAGACATGAAATAGCAACATGCAAAATAATGAAATGAGAACTTTATTTTGGGTTATCCACAAATCAATCTAGAACTATTTGCAAGTAAATGTGAGACAAAATACTCTAAACATCTTACAAAGGAACCTAAGGAATACTATTTATGACCTGGTTTTCTGCACTGATATAATGGATCTGATACCTTCAAAACAGGCAACAGGTATAAAAGGAAAGATAGACTAACTCAAAATAAAGTGATCTGTACATAAAACGAAACAAAATGACACACAAACACCCTCCTCTGCATTTATAAAGCACATATGAGATACATGATTGAATTCTAAAATATAAAATGAAAAGAACTATCCCTCCCAAAGGCTGAGAAAAGAAGGAGCAGAAAAACTATAAGAGCTAGAGGTATGGAGCACTGTAAAAAAAAATAATGTTTTCCAGACAATGCAAGACAGTTACACATATGACCTAACCTTGGCTATGGTTGCCTGTATAAAACCTGCACAAAATCCAAGTGGGTTCCCTAGTAAGGGATACAGGGGCTGTCTCTGATATGAACTGCTTCGATGGCTCTTTGCTCACCTCTCCCTGGAGGTTACAGCCTTTCCAGGCCACAAAGGAAGATGATGCAGCCATCCTTGATGAAACCTGATAAGCTAGTGTCAGATAGAAGCGGGTAAGATCCTCCCCTACCAGGGGACTAGGGAAAAGGCATAGGGGGAGAAGAAGGAGGGTAGGTAGGACTGGGAGGAGATGAAAGAGAGGGCTGCAGCAGGAATACAAAGTGAATAATTTGTAATAAATAAATAAATATGTAAATAAAATAAAATTAAAAAGTAGACTTGCATAGGCATAACTTAACAAAAATGCTGTATGGGAAAATGACATTAGTTCTTAAAACCACAAAAAGCATCACCTTTTACCCCTCTTCCATCACCGGTGCGAGTGCAAACTTGTACAACCACTTTGGAATTCAATATGGCAGTTTCTCAGAAAATTGGGAGTAGTTCTACATCAACAGCTGCCTATATACCACTACTGGACATATACCCAAAGGGTGTTCCACCATACCACAAGGACACTTGTTCAACTATGTTCACAGCAGCTTTATTCATAATAGCCAGAAACAAGAAATAACCTAGATTTCACTCAACCAAAGAACATATCTATGTCAGATATATATATATATATATATATATATATATATATATATATGTGTGTGTGTGTGTGTGTGTGTGTGTGTGTGTGTGTGTGTGTATTACATTTATACAATGGACTATTACTCAGCTATTTAAAAAATGACATCATGAAATATTCAGACAAATGGATGAAACTAGAAAGGATTGTTTTATTTTATTTTTACATTAATTAGTTTAGTCACTTTGTATCCCAGCTGTAATCCCCTCACTCCTTCCCTCCCAATCCTACCCTCCCTCTCTCATCTCCTCCCAAGCCCCTCTCCAAGTCCACTGATAAGGGAGAAAAAATCATTTTGAGTGAGATAACTACACCCAGAAAGACAGACTTGGTATGCATTCATTTTTTAACCGGATATTAACCATAAAGTAAAGGTTAACCATGGTACAATCCACAGACCCAAAGAAGCTAAGTGATAAGGAGGGCACAAGGGGGATGTGAATCTCACAAAGAAAGGCAAATAGAGTAGAGATCATGGGTGGAGGGAAGGGGGAACAGGAACGATAAGGTTGGGGGAAGACAGAGGGAGAGAGTAATGCCAAAGACAACTGGAATCTAGTATGTGGGGTGGGCATCTCTGGAATGAGTTAGAAATTTAGGACAATGGAAACCTCCAGGAATCTGTGAGGGTGACCGTAGCTAAGACTCTGAGCAATGGGGATATGGAACCTGAATAGGCCATCTCCTGTAACCAGGAAAGATTTCCAACGGAGGGATTGGGATACAAACCCAGCCACAAAATCTTCAATCTACAATTTGTTCTGCCTAAAAATGTGCTCAGGTAAAGTCGAAACAGAAACTGAGGCAGTAGTCAGCCAGTGACTGGCCCAGCTAGAGATCATGCCATGAGAGGGAGCCCACCCCTGACCCCGCTAATGATAGTTTGTTTTACCTGCAGAAAGAATCCTAGCTTAATGGCCATCAGAGAGGCTTCACCCTGCAACTTACGGGAAGAGATGCAGAGACCCATATCTAAACATTAGGTGGAGCTTGGGGAGTCTTACAGAAGAGGGGGCAGAAGGATTGTCGGAGTCAGAGAAGTAAAGGACTTCACAAGAAAATGTACAGAATCAACTCACTGGGCCCATAGGGGCTCGCAGAGACTGAATCGCCAACCAGGGAGCATGCATGGGGCTGACCTAGACCCTCTGCACATATGTTACAGTTGTGTAGCTTGGACTTCATGTGGGACTCCTAACAGTGTGAACAGGGCTCTCTCTGACTCTGTTGCCTGCTTTAGGAACTCTTTCCTCCTGCTGGGTTGCCTAGTCTAGCCCCAATAGGAGAAGATGTTTAAGGTTTTACTGCAACTTTATGTGCCAGGTCTGTTTGATATCCAGGGGAGGCCTCCTCTTTTCTGAAGAGAAATGCCGGAAGAGTGGATGGGGAAAGGAGATGGGGAGGGGGAACTGGGAGAAGAGGAGGGAGGAAAAACTGTGGTCTGGATATTAATTATTTATGTAATTAATTAACTAATAAAATAACAAAACAAGTGTTGGTGAAACTTTGGAGAAGTCACAACATTGTACACTGGTGGCATAAACGCAAAATACAGTAGCCCTGTGGAAAGAAATATGAAGATTCCTCAAAGAAAACAGAAACACCAAATTTCATAAAAATGAAAATGAGGATCTTCCCCAAATTTTAACACTCCTACAGTCATTGAGTTCTGTTCACAGAAGCCACGGTATACAAATGAATTAAATGCCTACTGTGACGTAGTGCAGTGTATGCATACAATGAAGTAACATTCAGACATCCTTTATCCTGTGTGCATACTTAAAACACTTTTTCAAGGGAAATAGACTGCCCACAGAAAAATGGACACTGGATCCTGACGATTGTACACACCAGTAATCAAGTTGAAGTTAAAGACTAGCATGGGCAAAAAATCAAGACCTAGTTCATAACAAATAAGCAACTAAACAAACAACAACAACAAATGGTAAAAAACAGAAAGCAAGCAAAACAAAACAACAACAACAAAAGCAAAGTGAGAGGGCATCCTAAGGGCTGACAGAATGCAGCCCTCCAACAGCTAAGGTCTGTATAGAACTTGTGTTAATGAATGACTGTGCAGATCCTCAGTGCAATACCGAATCATGAGCCAATGCTTATGTGTTGTTATGCAATTAAAATTTTGTTGCGGGAGTGTATCTCATGTCATGTATTATAATTAGAACAAAGTAATGGTACAAAAGGCTCCTGCAGTTCAGAGCTGAATGTGCTCATTCCCACTCTACTCAAAAAACTGAAACCCCAAGAACAGCTTTCTTCCTTTGGACAAAGGTGAAAGAACGTCCACGATTAAGCTCTGCAATGTTTACTAGAAAAATGCCAATCTGTACAAGAAACCTTTCCCTGGCTTTCCATTCTCATTCTGAAACTACAGTATGCTTTGTAGGGCAGAGTGTCTTTTAGACTCACAAAGTGAATTTTTATGGCTCCCCTGACAAAACCTTAATTATTCATAGAGTTAGGGCAAGTAACAGAAATACTGGAATTCCAGATAATGAAGTTTCAATGTGACAAAGTAAAAATTGAGAATTTACAAACGCATGGCTTGTAGTCTTTTGTATTTAACACTTTTGGCTGGCTTTGTTTCTTTGCGTCTATATATTTGTTTGGAAACCTCTACAGGAAATGTTCAATATTGGAGAATGTCATAATCCATAAAGATTTGAATGGCTTCCTTTAATTAAAAAAAAAAGGACCTTAGTTTTTGGTATTTGGAGGGGATGAGACTCAGAAAGCTTGGGTTGATCTCTTCGACATGCCTTCTTTTATTTGTTTATTTATCTATTTATTTCAGTTTATTTCCTTTACATCCCAAGGGTTCCCCCTCCATCCTCTCCCCCTTCCCTGCTTCCCATTTCCTATATCCCTTTTTCCCAGAAAAGGGGAGCCCCACTCCCCCAGTATTAACCTTCCCCAGAACATCAAGTCTCATCAGGACTGAGCATATCTTCGTTCCCTGAGGCCAGGCAAGGCAGCCCTGCCAGGGGGAAGTGATCCAAAAACAGGCAACAGAGTCCATGTTAGAAACATCCCCTCACCTGCCCCCCTTACCTCCAATCCCCAGGAAACCCACATGAAGACCAAGACACCCATCTGCTATATGTATGCAGGGGACCTATGTCTAGATCTTACATGCTCCTTAGTTAATGTCACAGTCTCTGAAAGGCCCCATGGGACTCTATTAGTTGTCTCTGTTGGTCTTCTTGTGAGGTTTCTGACCTTTCCAGGTCTTTCCACCTTTCCCCTAACACTTCCACAGGACCCCCAGAGCTCTGTCCCATGCTTGTCTCCAACTCCCAGCATCTGTCCAGAGGCACTGCTGGCTGGAGTCTCCCAAAAAAACAGTCAAGTTAGGATCCTGTGTGCAAAAATAGCAAAGCATCATTAATAGTGTCAGAGGATGGCTCTCTGCTGTGTGGTGGGTCTTAGGTTGGGCCAATTATTGGTTGCAAATTCCCTCCACCTTTGTTCCTTCTTTATCTCTGTGCTTCTTGTAGGCAGGGCAATTTTTAGATCACAGGCTTTGTCAGTGGGTGTTATTCCTCTCCTTCCACTGTACTGGCTGGCTAGAAGGTGGTCACTTCAGTCTTCATGTCCCTCCCAACCCCATTTGGAGTCTAAGCTAGAGTGACAGCCATCTCCTCCCAGGAGCCTACACTGTCACAGGCCTCCAGGTTCTGTATTTCAAGTCTGACTTCAGAAGGACAGCTTGATGCTATACAATCTCATGTTCCATTTTAGTTTTCTTTACCTGAGTATACCTTCTCACTCCTAATCATTCTCATTTCCCCACTCCTTCCTTACCCATCCTTTTCTCCCAGGGTTCAGCATGTGTCTAAGCATGAGCCTCTGGGAATTCATACAAATTGAAAAGTCTGTGCCTCTGAATAAGCATTGAAGTACTGAAGCATTCGTGTCTTCCTTGATCAGCTCTTCAGAATCTTTAGAATTCAGACACTGGACTTGTGTGGATACAGAATAGAAGTTCACTGGCAAACAGTGCTTGGGTTTCTTGAATGTCCAGTGATTCCAAGCATTGACAGCTAGACTTACTGGATAGCATTTTCTCAGCTTACTGTGAAAAAAAGGGAGGGGGTGGGGGGCGGGGAGATTCTGGGAAGATTGTGAAGGGGCAGATCAGTCCACTAAGATGAGCTCATCCAGGAAAATCAGAATGGAGAGCAAAAGTCATGTCTGAGCAAAACACCAACTCATTTCCTACACATCAGAACTCAAGTTCATCTTGAGTCCTGGGAAAAAAGCCAAGCTGACTATCCACCTGGAAATGGAGTCCCTAATGACAAACAGTGGAAAACATTTGTGTTTGTTTATTTTGTTTAACTTGTGCTTGTTGTTACTTCATTTTCTAAAGAACTTAAGGTTTCTCTTTCCCCTAAATAATATAATTATTAAATTGTTATTTTAGAGCTTCCTCCTTTTTCCATTATATAATGAATAATTCTTTGTTTTAAAAATATAGAAAATACTCCAAAGGTAAAATATAAAAATAAAAATTCGTATTGTACCCTTCTACTTAATGAAACCTATTCTTAAAACTAATATTTGATGTTAACTTGCTTCTTGTTATGCTTTGTATAATACACACACACACGTAACTTGTACACACACACAAATATCTGTTTTTCTTTATTTCTCTGTCTCTCTCTATCTCCCTCTATCTTTATCTCTGTCTCTCTGTCTCTTTGTCTCTCTGTCTCTTTCTTTGTCTCTCTTTCTTTTCTCTCTTTCTGTTGCTAAGAGAGGAACAAGTTTATCTAGGAGGCTCTATCACAGTGTATCTTCCCACAAGGCCCAAAGTAACGTAAACTGAAACTTCTGAAATTAAAAACCTGCATTAGCCTTTCTGTCTGTAAATGAGTTACCTCAGGTGTTTTGTAACAGTGCCAAAAGACTGATTAACGAGAAGAGAGACCCCAGAGAACCAGCAAAGAGTTGCTGGTGTATTGCGCAGCGACTATTAAAAGGACTGAAATCAATAAAGATTGCTTGAGGCAGAAGGAATATGATTGCTTACCCCACTTTCCTCAAGGCCCCCAAATTAACCCCGTTCAATCAGAAGGAAGTAGAAACTGATGTAAAAAATGTTAGTCTCCGTAGCTGCAGAGATATAAACCATTTCAATGATTCATGTGAAGGGTATAATAGGGACATCTCTACCTTGATAACTACATATGGAGTCCATGTACTCATGTGTTTTTTAAAGCCACAACAAAAACGAGTATTGAGAGCTGATAGTTATAAAGTACAGAAACCAATAAAAATAATGTGTTCAATATACATTAAGCATACTAATATTTGCTCAGGGAGACTTCAAATAGTTATTGATTTATATGTAGTAAATTATGGTTAAAGGACCCCGCTTCTATCAGAGGGCAAATGTTTGTATTGATTCTCCAGAGAACTCTTTCTTGAATTCTGTGTGTTAATAAGTCACCACCCCACATTCACTCTTGGTAACTTGTTTTTAATTTTTTTATAATATCTAGCATTATTTCATTTACTGAATTTTTGCCAACATCTTCCTATTAATAAATTTTAATGTAATGGGGTAATTTTCTTTGCTATTACTCAGTATATACAGAACTTAAAATATTGCCTACTAAACTGGAAGTGGCTGATAAATTCTCATATATTCTTAAATAACATCCCTTGCTGTTAATTTTTCTAAATTTCTTTACAATTCATAGATAGATAGATAGATAAATAGATAGATAGATAGATAGATAGATAGCCAAGAATTGTCTGTAAATTAATCAAAATTAAAGAGACTATGGTGCCATTTTTTTATAATGGAAAGAAAAGGCATATAAAAAGGTAGGAAGTATCCAGTGTCACTCCTACCCAAACTCCAAGCAAGATAGCACAGACACATTCTATTTATATCAAAGAGAAGAAATCAAGTAGGACCTTAGACACAAACCTTAGTAGTATGCCAACGAAAGTGAGATGTTAACTCTTATGATCTCTTCAAACCAATACTACAGACACAGTCACTAGCTTCCTGTTAGTGGAGTGGCCAAGGTGTCTTCCAATTGTTAATAGTAAAATTAAAACTATCCAAATTAACCGAAACATACTAATTATACTAATTATTGTACACCCTGCCTGAAAGACCTATGCCTTCAGAGCTCCTACCCAAGAATCAGGTACAGTGCAGTAAGTTAGCCTTCTTTCACTAGGAACTAGACACCAAAGATGGCATGGGACTTCACCGTGAACTTGGTACCTGACCCACTATGGGGAGAACTGGCACTACATAGATATCAAAGCCCTTAGTCCCAGACCAAAGAGCACAGATGCTCCCTTTGGATTAGCTCTAGATCAGTAAGACACCTACACACAAGTAGGATTAATTCTAGTTTACCTGTGGTGGCTCAAGACCACAACAGTCCTGCCAACTGTGAAAACAGTGGTAGCTTTAGAGTGATTGTCTCCAATATCCCTGAATGTAAGCAGGGCATATATAACAGGCCTGCTCTCACAGACACGCCCTTTAGTCATTCACAGACCAGGCACTGATCTGAGATACAGCAGGAAGGACCACTGTTTTAGTCTCCACCAGTGCCAATGGCACTCTACATCTGACTAGGCTCCTCTTGAGCTTAGATAGTGCCTTGTGACTGAGAATCAAGAATGGCTCTGCTTAATATTAACCATGTTGACCTAGAGATTTCTCACCAGGACTTCTTAAGCCCCACACAGCATAACAGGAGTGTGGGGAGGACATGGAAGTTCATGTGGGCCTTGCAATGGAACTACATGTTCAAGCTTGAAACACTTAATTTTGGGGAGCTCCCGAAGCCCGGAGTCTCTTGGAAGTTCCTAGAGGTAGGGTCTCTGAAACAACCTGGGGCCAGGTAGAGACTGAGGAAGACAATAATAGCAGAGAGAATTATAAGAGTCAAAAAAAAAAAATCAGTGGAATCAATGAGACAGCACACCAAGAGCAATTACCAGAGATATTTGGATTCATGATGAACTTGATTGATTAAAGGGGGGGTAGAAACTTTATTTGAAGTTCCAAAACACAGAGGAAGATGAATCTGTGCACAAGATAATCCGTACTCAAGCTCACAAACCTGAAAAGTAAGGAGAGGAATTCAGGGTTTTCAGGAATAAATAAACAACTTAATTCAACTTAGATGAGACTTCTCAGAAGAAGCTGTACCAGATGGAAAATGGGGTGTTGACATTTTTGCTGCACTGAAGGGAAAGCCATCGAAAAGGTATTCTGGGCCTAGAAAAACTGGCATTTAAAAGTGAAGCTATAAGACATTGCCAGACGAACTGAAGCTAAGAGAATATATCTTGACCAGACATCTCCCCCACAAAAACATCTTAAACTATGAACTTCTGACTGAGAGAATGTCACATTAATGAGCAAGAAGAAATATTGGAAGGAGTATATCAATTGATTAGATACGGGTGTGACGACACAAACATAGAATTTGCTAACACTCTAACTAGAGTAGAAACACCAGATTATTGGTAGCAAAACTAAATTCTCCAAAGTAAATGAAACATAATAATTGCAGTATGTACTGTCTAATACACCATTATGAAAAGTAAGACAAAACATTGAAAACTGAGAGTTTGGCCAAGAGCGTAGAGAGCTTTTTTTTCCATCTTGACTTGATTTGTGGCTTGTGGGACATGGGTCTCCTTCATTTTACAGCATGAATACCTGATTTTGCCAGAACCATTCATTCAAAACTTTCTCTTCCTCCAAAACATTATGTTAATATGATTCTTGTGAATTAATTGGTGGCAGGTGTTAGTTCCTATTATACTGATATTATTTCAACATAGGTTCTTATAGCAGCCAGTTTCACTCTGTACTTCAGGCTGGCCTTCAACGAATAATTCCCTTCCTCATTTTCTTGAATGTTGGAGTTACATTTATGAGCCACTCTCAAAGCACATTTCTGAAGGCTTCATTCTAACAAATCAAAAATCTGCAATTGGGAAACCAAGATTAATGAAATCATGTTATTGAGCAAATAACTTTACCACAAAGAAGAGTATCAGAGTGTGATCAAGGAAAAAAATGAAGTAAAACCATATTAAAATAATATGTTATAGGTGTCTTCAGGAATAAAGACTTACCATATACATCTGAGGGAGGGGAAGCAAACATTGGATAGCAATAGTCTGTAACGGTTTGAGGGTCTCTTGGATAGTGCTAACCAATAACTCACATAAGAGCTTGTCAAGCCTAGTGTTGGGGATTTTGTTAGATTCTCATTGACTACTGAAGGGATCACTGTCACCCCAAATAAAAAAAAAAGTATTAAAAAGAATATATATATATATATATAATTTCCTTTTTGGTTTTAGCCTTTTGATTTTGTTTTGTTTTGCTGGTTTTTCAAGACAGGGTTTCTCTATGTAGCCTTGGAAGTATTGGAGTGACATTGTAGACCAAGCTGGCCTTGAACTCACAGAGATCCTCTTGCCTCTGCCTTCCTGAGTGCTGGGATTAAAGACATGCACCACTGTGCCTATCTATCTATCTATCTATCTATCTATCTATCTATCTATCTATCTATCTATGGTTTAAATGAATAAGTGTATTTGTGTGTGTGTGTGTGTGTGTGTGTGTGTGTGTGGTATAGTGAGATTTGGTGGTGTAGGGTTTATAGTATGAGTTCTTTTGACTTTTTTTCAGACAACCTCGCTATTTTCTTCCTCCTCTCTACTTTTGTATTTATTTCCATATCTAGGTAGAGCTTCCCCACCTTGTTTTTCCCAGTTATCAGATCACTTATATCCTGCTATTTTCCCTCTATTAGTATCATATCCTCCAACACTGGCAAGAAATCTACTTCAGATGCAAGGCTCAGAGTCCCCAAACCCTCCTCTCTGAGGATTAGTTTTAGTGGTACCGGAAGGTGCTATACAAGCTTTCAAAGGAGTGAAGCAAGCAATAACCATATCTGACTATGGTACCTGTGAACTGCTTTAACACCAGCATGGCACAAGAAATGTAGAGTGTAATAATGATAAACATATTTTAGTGATAGCAAAATGTTCCCTAATTGCATTTACCACACTTACCACCTGCTCAAAGAGATGGAAAGCATGCCAGAGCAAAGAAATCTAGCCTGGAACTAGTGAAATTATGGATCATGGAGGAGAATCTACAACTACCATTTTTCTAAACCAACATAATCCCTAACTACATTCTAAATATTCGCCTTTTTACTTATATATAAATACTCTTCACTCATTAAGGAATCTTCTAACTGTAACATATAGAGAGAATTAAAAAAAAATCACAACCAATCAATCAAAGTGCAGAGCTGTGAACCCCAATTGTGGGGATAAAGCTACAAAACAACTTTCACATCTAAGGCTTAGCAAGCATTGCAGAAGGGGCTGAATGATTACAACAGCTAGGAAAATGGGGAGCTTGATGTGAGACTGTTAGCAATGTCAGAAGCTTCAGCCATGAAATCTTGTCAACGTAATTTCCTGAATATTAACACAACAAGGCTGACATAAATAGACATGCTAAAGTAAACATGGGCAAGGTCATGAAACCTGCGCAAAGAAGTGCAGACAAGTAGGAAATGCTGAGAGCAAAAGAAATAGTCTTCCCATGGGAAGGGCACACCAAATGGTTATCCAATACTAAATGATCTCTGAAAATTGCATATAAGTAACATTGTACAGACCGAGGACAGGGTGTATTTATATATTTAGGAATATATATTTGTGTATGCATATGTATATATATATATATTTGTTTATTTATTTATAATACTATGTATCAGCAATTAATGAAAAACAGAGACCATACACTTATCAGAAAGCCAGGAGAGATATATATGGGTGGATTTAGAGAAAGGAAAAAAAACGGGAGAAATGATGTATTTATATTATATATACATATGTGTATATTTTAATCTCAAAAAGAAATAAAATTATTTTTTTTTAAGTTACTGGGTTCAGGAAAATGGCTTAATATAGGGCTGGCCTGTAGAGGAATTTTTAATCCAGCAACATGGCTACTCTGGTTGGGACACTTTAACACTTGCCTAACAAGTATGAAGCCATGGGACTGACTTCACTGACCAGGAAAAAAATGGAGATAAGGCACACACCTAGAGACTGTTATATATGAGACACTGATTTAAAAACAAAACAAAATGAGAAATTTAAAAAAAAAAATATACCTCAGTAATAACCTTAAATATCAGTACATGAAAATTTTCAACTAAAAAAACATAGAGTGATAATACAGATTGAAGATGCCTAACTATAAATTATTTATCAGAAAACTGCGTCTTTAAGAAATTCACAGGGACCATCTCTGACATGAACTCATGGACTTGCTCTTTGATCACCTCCACCTGAGTGGGGAGCAGCCTTACTAGTCCACAGAGGAAGACAAAAAAGCCAGTCCTGATGAGACCAGATAGACTATGGTCAGATGGAAGGGGAGGAGGTCTCCCCTATCATTGGACTGGGGGAGAGGCAAGTAGAAGAAGAGGGAGGGAGGGATTAGGAGGGATTGGGGTAGGGGGCAATAGATGGGATACAATGTGAATAAACTGTAACTAATAAAAAATTGAAAAAAAAGGAAAAAAGAAGAAGAAATTCACATATTGAAAGTTAAAGGATAGATAAGATATTGCATGTAACTATAATCAAAATGAAATCAGAAATGGTAATAGTTATATCATTCAAAAACATTTTAACTTTGTTTTAACATACGGAATATTTTTTATTTTTATTAATTATAGTTTATTCACTTTGTATCCCCCCCCCGTACCTACCTTCCTCTTCCCCTCCCAATCCTACCCTCCCTCTTCCCCACCCTTGTCCCTCTCCCAGTCTACTGAAAAGGGAGGTCCTCCTCCCTTTCCTTCTGATCCTAGTCTATCAGGTCTCATCAGGAGTGGCTGCATTGTCTTTTTCTGTGGCCTGGTAAGGCTACTCCCCATCGGGGGGAGGTGATCAAAGAACAGGCCAATTGGGCAGGGAAGTACAAGAGATTTTGTATTAGAATAATATCACTTCTGTAAATCTAAAATTATTTTAAAATAGAAAAATATTTTTTTAAAACTTATGGACAGAGATACTAAAATGGATCTTGAAATCAACTATGATTCCAGAAAGCTAAGTGCCCACTCATCCTACTTGGGAAGAGTCCCCTGGGCTCCTGCTACCTGGCTTTTATTTGTGGTAACAAGTAGTCTTGCATCTATCCCAATCCCTTTTACCAAGCCTCGATTCGCTTGCCAAGAAAGGTAAATGCTTCTTGCACATGTGTTAGCCTTTCATATTTTTGACTTATTACTTCTGTCTCCTAAGTGAAAAGATCTTTTCATCAATAAAATCAATTTAGGAATTAAATATATATATATATATATATATATTTAAAATGAAAAGTAGTAGCATTGTTCTCTCTACTCAAGGACCACACAAAATATAAAGCAAACACTGATGATTGATGGCCTTAAAGGGAAAGATACACTGCAACTGAGCTTACAGTAGAGGAGTTTACAGCCCTAGCTATAGCAATAAATAGGATGACAATTACAAAACAGAAAAAAAAAAAAAAAAAAAAAAAAAAAAAAAAAAACAAACAAACAAAAAAAAACAATAACAGGATTACATAAGAAGATTTAAGAATTTCTTCAAACAACTGAAATCATGGATATAAGAAACAAAATTCTACATGTTGCAGCAGGAAATGTACTGAAGAAGTGTAGTCAGTGACAACATATAGAAAGCGGAGGAAATGTCAAGCAGCATTACAAAGAACTTGAAAAACAAGAACAAGCTAAAAACCTAGATTATAAGAAGGAAGGAAATAACAGAGACTAGAGAAAAATAAATGAGATAGAAATTGAAATTAATAGCAAAGTTTGAGACAATAAAGAGATGGAGTTGGGGAAAAGGAGAGCACAGTGAACAAACATTCAACTAGACAAACTAAGAAAAGCAGAGCTACCAAACAAGGACAGAAGAAAGAAAGGAAGAAAGAAAAGGCATCAGCTGAAAGGTGTTGTTGTTTTGTTTTGTTTTGTTTTTCCTGCTGAACAATCTCACTAACCCTTATGCTACATTTTACTGACAAAGACATTCTTGGCCTTGATAGGTCTTTATGTTGATTAGTCTTCCTTTGTGTCTTTCTTTGTTTACACTCTTTATCATGAGTAGGTACTGAGTTTTATCTTATTGGGTTGTTTTTATGTCTCTACTGAGGCATTAAGGGTTTTAGTCCAATCTGTGGATTCTGTATGTGCACCTAATGTTGACCAGTTTGCAACAGTGCACACATTTGCAGCTCTGGGATCATGGTAATAATCTTCTTGATATGAAGATGGATTTAGTTTCTCATCATTTAGGCATTAATTTGATACTATATTAAAGGATAATTTTATAAAGAAGATATACAAATATGGGCAAGGTTACATGATAATATGTTCAGTGTTGTTCATCATCAAGGAAATTCAAATAAATGCATGAGATGCTGCCTCATTCAAGAATAATGCTGTTTTGCACAAAAGACCAAAGCTTGTGATGTGAAGTAAAGCAAATATCTGGTCACGATTGCTGGGAATGTAAATGATTACAATCACTATGAATTTTTCAAAGTGAAGTTTTCTCAAAAAATTACAACTAAAACTATCCTAAGTTTAGCAGTCCGGTGTCAGGTAATCATTCAAAAGAAAGGAAATGAGAAAAATGATTCTATGCAGTGGAGAGCTATTACGCATCAGAAGGGCTTTAAAATACTCCTCTCTCCTACAACATCAATGAAACTGAAGACCAGCAACTCACGTGAATTAAAGCTAGGGAAAAGCGAGTTCTGAATGGATTTCACTCACAGGCAAAATACAAAACTGTTAATTTTCTAGACATCAAGGATAGAATGGTGGTACCAGAGATGGGAGAGAGTTAGAACTGGTTGGGATAAGAAATGCAGGAACGTGAGTGTTCAGTCACTATTAGACAGAATAAGAAGTCTGATGTTGAATCATGCAACGGGATGAATAGCAACAACAGCGACACACTATATATCGCTTATAACCTAGGAAGAAAGCGTTTTGAGTTCTCAGTATAAAAATACAGTGACTTTTTGAGGAAACAGCCTTAATATGATCGATATTTTAAAGTATATACATGTATCAACATACTGAAGTGTTTTAATACTACATGCCTTTCATGTTTAGTGCTAAAAACATATTTTACTAATTAAAATAATAAAGGGAAGAACAATAATTGGCAATGGGATATTCCTGCATATCTTCTAGCGATTATTCCTCAATATCCAAGATAACTGAGTTTTTACCATCCTTGTATGTATTTGTGCATGCACTTAAATAAAAAACAACTCAGTGTGTAAGAACCTTTTAATTTTTCATTTTGTAAATTTCATTTACATAAAAATATCTAATTCTTTATGGAGACAACCTTATATATGTAGAATGTAGTTTGGTAAATGAGGTCATATATTCCTTTATTCATATATTTGTGAGTATGTTTATGCATATAGGTCATGAATCAATTCTTATCAGATTTTCCTATATCAAAAATCAAATTTGGGGGGGGGCTGGAGAGATGGCTCAGAGGTTAATAGCACTGACTGCTCTTACAGAGGTCCTGAGTTTAATTCCCAGCAACCATGTGGTGGCTCACAAGTATTTATAGTGTGATCTGACCCCATCTGATCTGGCATGCAAGTGTACATGCAGACAGAGCACTCATATACATGAAATAAATAAATAAATAAATCTTTAAAAAAAATCAAATTTTGATTTTATGCCCTTATCATCAATAAGCAAAATTAACATGCTGGTTTGTCAATCCGTGTCTGTACATTTCTGCTTATTCAATACTTAATATGTTAAGGCTGTATCAAAAGATTACTGACTATTGTTTTTCTTAATTAAAAAGTATGCATATAATTAAAATATATGTATTAGTGTGCATAGAATTCAAAAAAAGCAAACATTTTGCATATACAGAACATGAAATGCATGCAAGGTAAATGGTTGGGTCTTTTAAGGACCTGCATCCAGAAGAAAGAAGGAAAGGAAATGTAAACAGATGAGTACTTAGAACATGCTTAACCCAAAGCTGAACCATCATCTCAGCATTTTCTTTTATGTTTGTGTTTCCATTGCCAGTTTACTTTCTACACTACATATGCAAACGGGCCACCCTGAAGGAATTCAAATCACATGTTTCAGATTTTTGCTGAACTGATATATACCTAGCAGATCAAAAGAATGGCTTCAGACACACTTCAGCTCATCCAGTGTAACCAAGTAGGAAACGAGTCGGGATTCTCATTTCTGGTTTATCATTTTTCCATGAAATACAAAGGCTGAATGTTTAATAAGCCCATTGAAGCTTGTGTTCTGCATTGTTTAAATGAGCAGTATACTTGAGGGGAGAAAGATTTGTTTTGTTCTAACTCCTGGATGACAAGCTTCCAGTTGAATCATGGAATGAGCAAGATAAAGGAGAAAAATGAGCCAGACAGTGAGACAGTGTGAATGCACCGATAATAAGGAAATGGTTTCCTTGGCAACAATGACACTTTGGAAGGTTTCAGAGGAGAATAACTCCTTACAAAGTGTCTGATTAAAACTTGTCACAAGAGAAGACAGAAATTTTGAAAACTCAAGGTAAGCAGAATACACACTGTAAATCTGAAAGTTACTGCTGAAGATCAATATGCAGTTTGTCCAACTGAGTCTCTTTAACGCTCTTTAGTCTCCAGAAGAATTATGGAATCCATGTCAAGATGTCAGAGAAGCATGGCATGATGGCACACCTGAAACCTCAGAGCTCAGATGGAGGAGACAGATCATGATTGCATTGTTGGTCTAATTACATAAAGATGTTCAATCTCAGAACAGCAAAGGCAAACAAACCAAAAAACAAACCAAAGTTTCCATGGAAGATCTGAAGTTTCTGAAGATACTTATCTAAAGTAACCTCAAAAGGTTCATAATTCATTGACAAATGAATTGACCTGACAAATGAATTCACAGACCTCAGTCCAAATGTTGATTCCTGTTCTTCGAGGTTTATGATTATCTTCTTAGCACACTATCTCTTTAGGGATTTGATAGTACATAATCAATTACAAGGAAAATATACAAGGGGTCTCTTGATACCTGTTAGGTAATTCATATCAAGGATTTACTTTTCAGAGTGAAAGTGATCATGTAGACGATTGAGATAAAAATTTGCTACATATAAAGCTATGGTGGTCAGAGCCATACAATCACCCTAAGGAAATAGTCTAATAGACACCATGGTGTCAATCTAACATGCTAGCTTAGCCAGTATCTTGCAACGCACATGCCACAGAGAAATGGATTATGAAGGATTTTTGAATCTCTAAAAAGCTGCTAAATAAAGAACAAAACATAAAGTGTCCTGAGCTAAAAGAATTCATGTACACTACTTAAAACAGAGCTTGTTTTAGTTGGCTACATCTGTACAAGATGTTTGTTATTCTAATCATAGAGGCAAAATTGGGGATCTTGTGATTGATACCAACAAATAAGTAGATAGTTCTTTTACCTACTAGGAACAATCATAAAAAGCAGTTTCTATCATTTCAGTCAAACTGATCATAAAATATTCTAAGAAGCAGACTCAATAATATGCCCAAGGCTGAGCTACTAATAAAACTGATATTTCCGTAAGAAAACTAACAGCAGGGAAACTAATTTTACCTCTCTAGTGGACAGAAAGTATTTCGATCAAAGATTTGGGAACTTTCAATATAAGACCTAGGAAGACAGAAAGGATCTGTATTTTAATAGTCTTATTGTTGCAGGTGTGCTGGTATTCCCCTCCCTTCACTAGAATAAAACTATTAAATAGGTATTCTATCTGTCTTCCTGGTGTGCACGGAAGAAGATAGAGCAGAGATGGAGGGAATGACCAACTAACCCCTGACCCAACCTGAGACCCGCCCCATGGAAAGGACACTCTTAAGGATAGTCTGCTATACTTGCAGACTGAAGCCTAGCATGGGTGTCCTCTGAGAGAATCTCCCCAGCAGTCGATCGAAAGAGATGCTGAGACTCACAGCCAAACATTAGGCAGAGGGCAGGAGCCTTGTGGATGAGTAGAGGGAAGGAGAGAAGGACACAAACTCTACAAGACGACCAACAGAGTCAAATAACCTGGACCCCAGGCAGGCTTCCAGAGAATGAAGCACTGACCAAGGGCCATGCATGGACTGGACCTAAGCCCTCTACAGGTATGTAGCCAAACGGCCTCTTAGTCTTCATGTGGGTGCCCTAATAAGGGAAGGAGGGGCTATCTCTTGAATGGACTCTGTTGCCTGCTTTTCCATCATGAACCCCTGGCAAGGCTGCTTTACCTGGCCTCAGGGGAAGAGGATGCACTCAGTTCTGATGCAACTTGACGTGCTTGGATGAGTTGGTAGTGGTGGTTTTGGGGGTGCTCCCCTTTTCTGAGAAAGGGAGTGAGTATGGGGAAAATGGGAGGGAGGGTTGGGACTGAGAGAAAAGGAGGAAGGTGGATACAAATGGGATGTAGAGTGCATAAATTAAAAAAAAGTTTTCTTTTTTGCTACAAGTAATATCAAGAACTTAAATAAAAGAAACTGTTATTTATGTGCCTATAATTAATTTGAATTTGGCTTTCTCTGGGAAAAAATGCTAGGTCAAAGTCCTAATGAAGGTTACAGTTCTGATCAACAAAAATGATTCATTCATCCTTAATGATGATGGGTCATTTCTAATGAACAGAAATTGGGGGAAAAAAACCTTAAAATATTCTACAGAATAGTGTAATGGTGTCCACATTTGTTTTCAGCACTTCTATTTCTGGTAAACTGCATTTACAATGCTACTGATGAATGCACAATGAATTTCTAATTCAACCTCTTCTATAATATATTCTGTAAATAAAATGTCATTGGTCTTAAGCTGGACATATACCATTAATTATTTCATTTATTTAGATTTCCATTCAAGAAGACTAGTGCTGTGAGAAGAAAATGTTCTCATTCTACTTGTATTTAACTGCAAATATTTCTCAATTTGATTAAAATGACACAGTGCAAGATCATTGCTAAAAGTGATAATTATCTTGCAGATGAAAATCTGCAATTTATATAGAAATAATTGGTAATGTGCATATTTCCAGTAATTTTCAACATGATGCCTAATTCATTTCTTTCAAACACATTGGAGGTCTACTTTAAGTTTAGTATTTCCAATAAATACTTATAATTTTCAAAAACTAAAGAGTCTAGGTCTCATGCAATGTAAGACAAGAATTTCAAATTACTTCCACAAACATCAGGCTGTCTTAAACCGGAACTTTTGAACACAGAACAACTGAATATTATATTTAACCACCAGGCTCATGTGCTGAGATTTCACCCTTGGCTGATTCTCCTGGTTGAAAGCCACCTTCTGTGCCGAGTTCTCTATTGAAAAGTATCCTTTATTGTGTGCTTGAACCCCTTTTGGATATAGGCCTCTGAATGGTATGGCTGGATCTTGAGGAAGCGTTATTCCTAGTTGTCTGATAAAGCACCAGACTGATTTCCAGAGTGGTGTACAAGTTTACATTCCGACCAGGAGTGGAGGAGGGTTCCTTGTTCTCCACAACCTCTCCAGCATGTGTTTTCACTTGAGTTTTTCATCTTGGCCATTCTGATGGGTGTAAGGTAAAATCTCAGGGTCGTTTTGATTTGCATTTTCCTAATGGCTCAAGTACACAATAAAGACATTTGCTCAACCATGTTTGTAACAGCTTTATTTGTAATAGCCAGAAGCTGGAAACAGTCCAGATGCCCCTCAACTGAAGAATGGATGCAGAAATTGTGGTACATCTAAACAATGAAGTACTACTCTGCAATGAAAAATAAGAAAATCATGAAATTTTCAGGTAAATGGTGGGAACTGGAAAGGATCATCCTGAGTGAGCTGTTCGAGAAGCAGAAGGACACACATGGTATATACTCACTCATATAGACATATAATATAGGATAAACCTACTAAAATCTGTACATCTAAAGAAACTAATCAAGAGGGAGAACTCTGACTAAAATGCTCAGTCCCCGTTCCTAAAGGCAAAGAGGATAGACATCAGAAGAAGAAAATAGGAAACAACCTAGGAACCTGCCACAGAGGGCCTCTGAAAGGCTCTGCCCTGCAGACTATCAAAGCAGACCCTGAGACTTATGGCCAACTGTTGGGCAAAGTGCAGGGAATCTTATATAAGAAGTGGGAAATAGTAAGATCTGGAGAGGACAGGAGCTCCACAAGGAGAGCAACAGAACCAGAAAATTTGAACACAGGGGTCTTCCCGGAGACTTATACTCCAACCAAGTACCATGCATAGAGATAACCTAGAACCCCTGCACAGATGTATTCCATAGCAGTGTAGTGTCCAAGTGGGTTACATAGTAATGGGAAGAGGGACTGCCTCTGACATAATCTGATAGACCTGTTCTTTGATCACCTCCCCTTAGGGGAGAGCAGCGTTACCAGGCCACAGAAGATGACAATGCAGCCACTCCTGATGTGATCTGATAGACTAAGATCAGAAGGAAGGAGAGGAGGACCTCCCCTATCAGTGGACTTGGGGAGGGGCATGTGCATAGAAGGGGGAGGGAGGGTAGGACTGGGAGGGGAGGAGGGAAGGGCTTATGGGTGGATACAAAGTGAATAAACTGTAATTAATAAAAAAATATGACTATGCAAAAAAGTACCCTTTAACTAACTATCTAAATTTTTTAAATGTGTATCTGTTTTCATTCTTTGTAATGTATGACCAGTAATTAAGTTAAAGTTAGGTAATCACATATAGTCCCCAATGATATGCCTGAGATTTAATTCTTTCTGATCGTTTATAAATTTTATTTGGTTGTTTTTACATTATTATGTGCTTTTATTTAGTTTAATTTTTGAAAATATCATATAGAAGTACTGCATTGAAATGATTTCCATTCCTCTTAGCACCTTCTATGTCTCTCCTCACACCTTTTTGAATTTATGACCAATTCAATTATGCGTATTATTGTCACAAAGGCACAAATACATGTTTGTGCCCTCAAATACACATGTGCGTAAGCCCTAGATATGGCAATACTCTTCACTTCTGTAAATCCCAACAACCATAACTCCACTGTAGAGGAGAGCTCTGCAAAAGCTCTAATTACCACTCACTCATACTTATATGTATGTATGTGAAAGCATAATACTTGTCCTGATACATTGATACATACACCACTATTTTACCAAGCAAGATAGTTTCTAACTTATCTAGAGAAATTAACTCCTTTCATCCTCCTAAGGACTTCTTGTGGCAGTCTCTTTAATTGCATTTTTTTTTTTTTTGCAGACATAGAACGTTATATGTAGAAAAGTTAAAAGTCTTTCTAAACACTGGAGTAGTGCACCTATTATTTGAAGATAAGAGGTGGTTCCACTTCTTTCAGAAGATTCCCTGCACTCTGCCCAACTGTTGGCCATAACTCTCAGGGTCTGCTTTGATAGTCTGCAGGTCAGAGCTTTTCAGAGGCCCTCTGTGGCAGATTCCTAACTTGTTTCCTGTTGTCTTCTTCTTCTGATGTCTATCCTCTTTGCCTTTCCGGATGGGGATTGAGCATTTTAGTCAGGGTCCTCTCTCTTGATTAGTTTCTTTAGATGTACAGATATTGTAGGTTTATCCTATATTATATGTCTATATGACTGACTATATACCGTGTGTGTCCTTCTGCTTCTCGGAAAGCTCACTCAGGATGATCCTTTCCAGTTCCCACCATTTACCTGAAAATTTCATGACTTGCTTATTTTTCATTGCAGAGTAATACTCCATTGTGTAGATGTACCACAATTTCTGCATCCATTCTTCAGTTGAGGGTTATATGGGTTGTTTCCAGCTTCTGGCTATTACAAATAAAGCTGCTACAAACACAGTTGAGCAAATGTCCTTATTGTGTACTTGAGCCTCTTTTGTGTATATGCCTAGGAGTGGTATGGCTGGATCTTTAGGAAGCACTATTCCTTGTTGTCTGACAAAGGCCCAGATTGATTTCCAGAGTGGTTGAACGAGTTTACATTCCCACCAGCAGTGGAGGAGGTTTCCCCTTTCTCCACAACCTCTCCAGCATGTGTTGTCACTTGAGGTTTTCATCTTGGCCATTCTGATGGGTGTAAGGTGAAATCTCAGGGTCATCTTGATTTGCATTTCCCTAATTGCTAATGATGTTGAGCATTTCTTTAAGTGTTTCTCTGCCATTTGATATTCCTCTATTGAGAATTCTCTATTTAGCTCTGCTCACCATTTTTTAATTGGATTACTTGGTTTGTTGCTTTTCAGCTTCTTTAGTTCTTTATATATACTGGATATTAGCCCTCTGTCATATAGAGAGTTGGTGAAGATTCTTTTCTAATCTGTAGGAAATCTTATGAAAGAAGTGGGAAATAATAGTAAGAGCTGGAGAGGACAGGAGGTCCACAAGGAGAGCAACAGAACCAAAAATATTTGAGCACAGGGATCTTTCCTGAGACTCACACTCCAACCAAGTACTAGGCATGGAGATAACCTAGAACCCCTGCACAGATGTAGCCCATGGCAGTTCAGTGTCCAAGTGGGTTCCGTAGTAATGGGAACAGGGACTGCTTCTGACATGAACTGATTGGCCTGCTCTTTGATCACCTCCCCTTGAGGGGAGAGCAGCTTTACCAGGCCACAGAGAAAGACAATGCAGCCATTCCTGATAGACCTAATAGACTAGCATCAGAAGGAAGAAAAAGAAACCCTCCCCTACCAGTGGACTTGGGGAGGGGAGTGTGTGGAGAAGGGAGAAGAAGGGAGGGATTGGAAGGGGAGGAGGGAGGGAACTAGAGGGGGGGATACAAAGTAAATAAAGTACAATT
Organism: Rhombomys opimus; assembly: GCA_010120015.1. Taxonomy (NCBI): domain Eukaryota; kingdom Metazoa; phylum Chordata; class Mammalia; order Rodentia; family Muridae; genus Rhombomys; species Rhombomys opimus. Next base: position 2,721,607 of record REGO01000153.1, on the reverse strand, counting down.
AAAAATAATTTAAAAAGAATAAAAGAATTGGAAAGAAAAAAAGAATAACTGGAAAACACACACACAAAAAGAGGTGGTTCCAGAAATTTGAAACATAATTACATAATTTTCCTTCCTCTCTTTCCTTCATCCACCTACTCCAAGCTATCCTCCCTCGAACCCTTCCATTGTCTCTTCCAATTTTCTTTTTCTCCCATTATTATTGCTATATGCATAATATATGTATCTAACATGTGTATACCTTATATATGGATGAAACCTGCTAAGTCTGGTTTTGTTGTTTTTATGTATAAGGCTTCCAGGCTGACCACTTTACATTGATCTACCAATGAGAAGATTCATCCTTGGGAGAAGATAATTCTCCTTCCCCCAAAAGTCATTAGTTTCCCCTTGTTCCTGATGCAGGAATGGGAAACTGAAAAAAACTTCCCCTTTAGATAAAAGAGTCCACTGATACTGCCATTCCTCCTAGCCTGCTTATAGAGCAATTTTTAGGAAATAACGTTCTGCAACTGACTTCCTCATCCTCTGGCTCTTACAATTTTTCCATTTCCTCTTCTACGATAGTCTCTGAAACAGAGTTGGAAGGGCTGTGGTGTACACATATTTGTGGGGGCTGGGATTCCCATTATCAATTGACTTCTTCATTGTGTACAGTTTGGGTTTACCATGATGTTCTCTATTTGCTGTAAAGAGAGACCTGATAGGCTAGGGTTAGAGGGAAGTGGAGGAAGACCTCTCCTATCAGTGGACTGGGGAAGGGGCATGGGAGGAGATGAAGGAGGGAGGGAGGGATTGTGAGGGAATGAAAGGGGGCTACAGCTGGGATACAAAGTGAATAAATTGTAATAAATAAAAAAATTAAAAGAGAGGCTTCTTTGATGAGGGATGATCACTATGCTTATCTTTATATATAAATACAAGACCAGAATGTAGTTTGGAATTATACTGGTTTATCCAAGTGGCAGTAACAGATGCTTTTTTTTAATATCCATAACCTCATTAGCTCAAGGAGGCTAGCTAGGTTTTCAGTACCAAGCTTGATTTCCGTCCTGTTGAGTGAGCCTTAAGTCCAATTATACCAATATGTAAGTGCCACTTATTTCTCATTTATGTCTGTCTTCCCATGTTTATAATTGTTGTGATTCATACATAAGCTTTGCAACTGTGTAGGAGACTTTAATTGCTTCTCTCCCTTGGCAGCTTGCATTATATTTTATAAAACCATGAAAACTAGATCACAGGAAAGAGGCTATCAGGTCAGATTTAGCTCAAATCATCCAAGCTAAAGTCAATCTACTACTTGATCCAGCTACACTACACCTTGGCATATGACTGGGCATCCTCCTGTCCAGCAGTGTTCAAAGCCTCCCTCAAAATAGCCAGGAAATGGAAATAAGCTAAGTATCCTTCAGTACATGAATGGATAATGAAAACGTGGTACATATACACAATAAAATACTATTCATCTGAAAAGAAAAATGAAGCTGAAATGTAAATGAATGGACCAAAAAAAAAGAAAGAAAGAAAGAGTATAATAAGTAAACTAGCACACACCCAGAAAGACAAATGGTGTACCTTCTCTCTCATCCATAGTTCTGAGCTCCAAATCCTGAGATGTAAGTATAAAACAAAATGACCACAGAAACCAGGAAATTAAACAGGGACCATATTTGAGGTGAGGGGCTTAAGAGAGAATTAGCAGAATATAGATGATATGAAATGGGAAAAAATGGAGAGTTGGCTCTAACTGGGAAGAAGGAATGAGGTCAAGATAGAAGAAGGAGGAAAAAGGAGCAAATAGCACCAATTGTTATTTGATAAATCCCCAGATAATCATATTATTTTATATTTATCTAAAATTATACACAAAACACATACACACACACACACACGTGTGTGTGTATATATGTGTGTGTATATGTGTATACACACACACACACATATGCTACTTGGGTTGACTGACTATGGTTCCATTACTGGGCATGAGAAATTATCCTTTTAAATGTTTGGTCAAAGCAGATCAAGTGACTCCCAAACAAATTTGGATTATCAACGAATTTCTTGGTGGCCTCTCTGGGGTTGAGTGTAGACCTAATTGTTTCATATTTTATCTAACTGATTTTTCTCAAACGAAAGTCTCCTGACTATGAGGTAATAATCTCATTGCTTTCAAAAGTCAAAATCTCATACAAATCAATGGCATATCATAACTTTTAATTGAGGAATGAGGGAATATGATACTTTTCTAACAGAGATTTTCCCAGTTAAAAAACACTTCCCTACTGAATAATTATCTGAAGATCATTTTTCAAAATTGTACACAGTCCCTCAATACTATTGTTTTACAAATATGCAAAAACAAGAAGTAAATATTTTGTTTACATGTTACTATGCAGAAATAAAATGTCAAGAAGGATAAATTATATCACATCAAATTTGAAAATATTTGATGATAATTATCAAAATTATGAAGTATGAATTTTTTCAAAGGCAAATGACTACAAATAGCCCATACTTGAAATGAATTTTGAAAATTACTTGGTTTTAATAAACATAGTTTTTAAATGATATTTTTCAAAAGGTAAGTGTAGGCAAAATTTCTAAAATAGAATCACATATTGAGAATAAAAAAAAATGTATATTGAAAGCTTAGTAAAACAAGCAATTACAGAGGTATCCCAGAATAAAAGGAATCAGGAATGTTACTAAAATCCAGTGGGGACTAGTAAACTCTCAGACAGACAGAGGAGACAAATGCCAAATGCTGCTTCAGCATTATTAATCCAGTGGCAATTTGATAGACAAATGAGTTCGTTACTTTGTGTAGGGTGCTTAGATAAAATCAGTAGTGATTAGTGGAAAGCTGTAAAAAATGATGATTGTGACAATGCAAAGAAAATTGCTGGTCTAGAAAAGAAATAATAGCTTTTAAAAAGCTGGCTATCCTTAGTGATGAATAGACATTAAAGAAAATGAAGACTCAAGCACCAAAGCAAGTCCAATCAGCAAGCAAAGATGAAGAGTGATACAAAGTAAGGCTACAGACTCAGATGTCTTGCGTGCAATGTGCAATGACTAAGTGGGAAATTAAGAGCGATTTCCTCAGCCTTCCTGAGGGTCATTAGCTCTTATTGTAAAACAGGAACACAAAGGTTACCTGTTTCACCTAGTTAGGATAGTTAATGCTAATCAAAAGTCATGGCTGAGAAGTTACAGGCCCTAGGTGGAAACATCCTGTTGTTTTTCGTACTAAATTGACATTCCAAAATTCCTTCAAAATATATATGTTTATGCCCGTAGTGGAATGCTCTTCTCAGCCTTGGTCAGAGAACCTTTGTTGCAGTGGGCAGCAGTTAATTAAAAGATTCATAAACTGGTAAAATGTTAAGCATAAGTAATGTAGAGTGCTCATTCCAAAATGGGACATCAATGTCACCCCTCCAAGGCACAGGGAAAATTACTGCTGAGAGAGTGGAAATAAGTCAAAGCCAGAGCATGGAGAGGGTATGATGAATCATGGCCTCTGCAATCATGAGCCTACAACTGTGTTACCTGCCAAAGACCTATACATTATTGGGCATATCAACATTTTTTTTTGTGGGTGGAAGAAGGTTTCATGTAGTCCCACTCCTCTTTTAAAGAGTTATTGACAGCTAATGAATTTCCAGGAAAAAAATAATTCCTAGGTAACTTAGCCAAATGAGAGAAAACAGTTCCTTGCCAATGTTCATGTTCATGAAGGCAACTCTCATTATGCTAACTAACTGGGTTATACATGAAGACATGAGAGCAGGAGCGGGCCTACTTGGAAAGAAAAGAGTTTAGCAGGAGAGACTGGGTTTTTTTTTGTTTGTTTGTTTTCACTCATGTATCAATACCTGAAAAGATAGTAGAGCACTCAATAATAATGTACAAAAGATGGAAATTTATTGGTTGATAAAAGTAATAGCTTTACTTACTAACAAATTTATGATCTTTGATTTTGAAAAGCAGCATCAAATTCTTTAGGAAAAAAAATAATTTTCCTGAAATCCTTTATAGACTATGGAAATGCTAATATTCAGAGTATGAACAGTGATCCAAGTTTCATTCTCCTGACCTCTTACTTTCAGTTTGATCTGAGATGTATTTTTCCCTAACCTCTTACTTCTTTGTAAATAATTTATAACAGAAATCTATCTTAGCATCTTGGAATTACTGTAAAATATTTTTGGAAGAGGCAAAATCTGTTTAATTTTGTTTTTGTTTGTTTTTTTTGCCTATCCTAACTTAAATTATTAGTAGTCTTCAGGATAAGTGGAACCACCTGAATTCCAGAGTTCATGAACTACTCTCCTGAAGGACCATGTGAAATCCTCTGTGCTTACACTGCATTTTGGAAATTGAAGGAGACATATTGATGACTACAGCTTTAGCAATACCAATGTTTTGAACTCATCCTAACTTTTCAAAGAAGGCTCAGAATTACTGTACATATATGGCAGAGATTTTATCTTAAATTTGACTTGGATCAAATGACATTTAAAAATTGAAATAAATAAAGTTCATTTTCTACTTTTCATTGCCTGTTTTGTTTTGCTTTAATAGTGGATGGAAAACAAAAAGAACTTGTGTTCTGTAGTGTTGGCATGGACCTTTAACCCAGCACTGTTGGGAACAATGCAAGCAAGTCTCTAAGTTCAAGGCCAGCCTGGTCTACAGAGCAAGTTTCAGGACAGACAGGGCTATACAGAGAAACCCCGGCTTCAAACAAGAAGAAAAAGAAGAAGGAGGAAAAGAAGAAGAGTAGGAGGTGAAAGAGAAGGAGGAAGAGGAAAAGGACGAAGAGGGAATTTTGAAAATGTTTTAGTTGTGTTTACTTTCTAGAACAACAGAAATCTATCTAAGCATTTTTTTTTTAATTTTTATTTTTAACATTAGTTACAGTTTATTAACTTTGTATCCCAGCTGTACCATGCTGCCTCATTCCCTCCCATTTCCACCTTCCCTCTGTCATAATCTCTCTACCCCTTTCCAAGTTCACTGATAGGGGAGGTCATCCTCCCCTTCCATCTGACCCTAGCTTATCAGGTATCTTCAGGCCTGGCTGCAAAGTCTTCCTCTGTGGCCGTACAGGGCTGCTCCTCCCTCAGGTGGGGGGGGGGTGTCAAAGAGCCAGCCATTACATCTTAACTCATTTATATTTCAGCTTTTTGTGTGTGTACATAGATGCTGCAAGTAACTATATGTATTAAAATATATCAAAATGTACATTTCTTTTTGTAAGAAGTCTTAAGTGTTTATTCAGTGTTTTTAATGATAGCCAATGCTGGTTCAGTTCCCGTAACTTCACTCTTAGACATGACATGCAATCCTATGTTATACTTTTGATATAACCTGTTACATTTTTGTTTGCTTGATTAATCTTTGTCATGAAATCTGCTGTTACATTGAAAGAACACATAATGGCCACTGAATCTGGTTGTCAGGACTCTTCTTAAGGTCTTTAATTCTCTTTGTTCTGCTCTATATTATTTCATTGATAAATATACGAAGCTTAAGGAACAATTTATCTTTGCAGTCTCATCCATTTAAAAGCTACATCTGATTTAATTAATAGGGTGAGTTTATGGGAAAAGCTTTTATCGATGGGCATTGGTTTCACATATCTTGCCCTTTTTAGAGAGATGCACTACAATAATTGCTCCAAGATCATGTTAGCGAGGGAAGGTCACTCTATATTCTCTGCCAAGTAATAGCAAAGTCAGGTGAGGTTGATTCCTGACACAGCCACTATTTCATCATTTTGGCTGATATTTATGACCGCAAGAAGCTCTTTCCAGCATTACATGGGCCCATCAAACAGTCACTGGCAAGCATAGTACAAATGTAGAAATCAAGCCAGTCTTTTCACATCACAACATCACTTTACTGTTAATTTTTCACTCTTGATTACATGGTAAAAATGAATATTTCAAAGCCAGCATACTGTGATTTTAAACACCACGTAGGCAATTTTGGTGTAGGGAGCAGAGATAATTACTGTTCTGAGTATAAAGAAAGTATAAAAATTCCAGCCAATCTGTTAACTCAATAAGACTTTGGGCAATGATTTTATTCTGTGATTGTTCAACTTGCATTGCACCTTACACTCACCTGAATATCTCACACACCCCAGTGAAGTATAAAGGCCGATGACGGCATTACACTTCTCATAATATTGTTAGAGCACCAATGTTTGTAGTTGTAAACGTAATAATTTGCACTTTACTTGTATTCATTTGTTTCGATAGTTTTAAAAGGAAAAGAGATGTCTTACTCTAACCTTGAAAGTAGACATTTTAATTACTTAATATAGTTTTATTAAGAAAAATGTCCTCCTAATACATTAGAAGACTTTGAAACCATAGTTATCACACACTGTCCTTGAAGCATTTTCCTCATTTTCATCCTTAATGAAATCCATATAATCTAATTTAAAACACAAATGGAGTCAATTCTGCATAAATTCTTCTTAAAGTCTAGCCCCTTAAATCCATTATCTTTTACATTAAAAAAGGGTTACAAACATTTTTCAAACTGTAACATGTGCGTAAAACAGGTTGATTACTTCACATTATGCACATTATTTATAAACACACATATATGATTTATTGTTCTTTTAATATTCAAGCTGCAATTAGGAAAATTTATCATTTTCTCAACTCTCCTATTTCTACTGCAGCTGGGAAAATAAACTAATTTTCTTGGATGTGTTGTTACCAGATTTGACAAATGAAAAGGTGTACTATTGTTGACCTGCAAAGCAAAAATATAATTATTTTGTTAAATGTTCACCAGCAAACTTCTATAAGCAAAAAGTCAAATCTAGAGATATTTTTCTATAAAGCGATATAAACATCCATATCACAGACCCTCTCCGCAAGGCTCAGAGATCATTACTAAAATGGCATCTAAGATTATAAGAGCCTGAAGCAGCTGTCCTCTACAGTGAAACAGTATTTGCTGGACACAAAGGGGCCATCGCACACATGAACACGCGGGACCTCAGACTGAATTTGTGCATGCAGACCTGAATAAGATAGAGTTGATGAAGTTTCAGCATGGACAGAGAACTGTCTCATGAATCCCCGCCCATAGCTGAGAAACTAATGGAAACTGCTGGACGATGGCGAAGGGAAGAGGACATTTTTGGGGGTTATAAAGCCAGTAGAAGGATATCCATGCTGAAGAAGACATTCTCACATGATACACATACAGGGAGCATGACTTGAACTCACATGGCTTTTAAAAAGGAAAAGATACGAAATTGGAGGGAAAAAGTGTAGAGGGGATAGGAGAGGAATTAGAACAGTAGGAATGTGGGTTTGGTTTGATCTAAACATATAATAATAATACAAGAAATTCACAAACAATCAAAAATGATGCAGGAACTGAGAGACTGGGGCAGCACACACAAGACCTGCCCAACTTCAAGGCTGACAAAATCCCATTATGGAGAGACAGAGGTGGGCACACTGTCTCACCCCTAGCCGAGAAGCTTTTTGCAATTGGTACCTGCCTGAATAAGGCACGCCAATTTTCTGCAAGGAAGTGACACTGGATATACCACTGCAGGGGTAGTTTGCTAACACAAAATGGAGTCAGTGGGATTTATTTGCTTTTGAGAGAAAAGGAACATTTATTTTTCTGGGTAGAGAGTGGTGAAGAAAATGTATTATATGAATATATATTATATGAAAATATATATGAAAAATTAAAACAATTTAAAAATTAAAAAGCAAAACAAAAAAAGATGTAGAAAATATAACATGTAAGGAGTAAGAGACTATTCCTTGGAAATCCGTATGTCTTTGAATCAGTATCCCGAGGAATGTATGCTGTTTTTATTTCATGATTTCTGAACATAGCTAGATACTGAACTAGAGAATTTGCATTTAATCTTCATCTCAATCTACCTAGGTAGTTCCAAACTCTTCTGAAACCTAGTTAATTTAAATTTAATTAATTTTAATTGAGGCTGACTGAGAAGAACAAACCAAAGGTCATAAATCCAAAGCTCATACTAAAGGATTAATTTAAACTGATGATTAGATACTAGATTGAAGAAATGGGACCACCAGATACCAACATAATATTCTCATGTCCAGAGAGGTAGTAGTAACTTAATATAAACATTTCCTTCTTCATGTGATATAAAATAATAATAAAAATAGTAATACTAATAGCGATGTTGGGTTCTGTTAGAGATCCACACTTGCTTCACAGTAATTCTTGGTGTCATTTCCCTCAACTTGAATTCTAGGTTCATCGTACTGGTGAATACAGTGCTAAATTGTCTTATAGTCTACACAGTCATAGTTTATGAGAATAAAGAAGGCCCTAAGAGCCTTACTTTTATCTTCTCCAAACAAGGTATATGTTTGACAATCATGGGACTCTGAAAGATATTCAGAATGAAGATATTCAGAATGGTCTTTGTGGGTAAGCACCAAATAAATATGACCAACTTTGTTGCTATTTTCTTCAACAGGAAGTCCTCAGCCTCACCAACCTACATGAATATTAACCTACCCTTTAAAAGGTGTTTATTTTCTCCCACAGGACCTAAGAACTGTTTCTTGACTTTTTACTTTCAATGTACTACATTATGATTTTAAACAGATTTCTTTCTCTTCCTTTTTGGTTCACTGTTACATTTTACTTCCAGGCATCCTTCAACAGAAAAAAAAAAAAAAAAAAAAAAAAACTAGAAAACTCTACTCTGTTACCATTGCAGATGTAGGGATTACCCTTTGTCTCAGAATAACCAGGAATTTGAGTTAGCTATCTATACTGGGATCTTATCATATGCTTTGCTATCACATGCTTTGCTACCATTGTTATGTTGTGCATGCTCAATTCTGTTAATATGCATGAATTACCTGCTAACTGATGACATTTTACTGTAATTTGAAAGCATAGGAAAAATTAACTCTCAGAACGTTGTACTCATGGACACAAATACAGCATGTGCAAACACCTATTAATCTATTTGAAATAAGTGCAGCATTTGCTCGTCACCAACCAGCAACAGCCTTAGGTGCTTCTGCGCTGTAAATGCAACTAGCACCCTGTATAAGAAAATGACAGTTCCTGTCTTACCTACCATTGCCACCCCTCCCTACAGTATTCTGAAGATCAGATCCTTCACATGCCTGGAAGATTTCTTACCGTCATTTCCAGCAGATGAAAACTTAAGTTTAATTACAGCAAGTCCAAAATTATTGCTTTTGGGAAAAAGGCTCATACTAAATGCAAGTTTATAGACAACTATAAAATTGAAAATGTTGGTACTTACACCAAACTTAAAACTGACTTTTTAATGCCACTTTATTGAGCAGTCCATTTAGATTAAGAGAAAAAGCAAGATGCTTCACTCATGGCTAGCCATCTCATACTGCAGCTTAGGTTTCTTTTAGGTCTATCTTTTTCTTTAAAAGCTACAATAAAACACAGCGCAAGATATTTTAATTGAGAAATTGGCCAAAGTATTAAAAATACTTAAACACAATTCAGAGTTATTTGGCAATTGCTCTGTTCCTAATCTAGTATTTCATGGATTACAAGTAAAATGTGCTCAGCCAAAATTTTATTTGTTTTATTGCACAGTAAATCTGAGCATCACAATAAAACACCTGCTATATTTTGTTGTTGCTGGCACATTAAAATTCTGTTTAACTGTATTTGGTTATTTGAGAAATGTGAATTCTTTTATATTCTAGTGAATAGTAATATTCTATGGGAAACAACCAAGCAAATTTAAATAATTAATAGAAAGCAAAAGAAAATTTACAAAATAAATAAATCAATTTGCAGGGTCGCAAGTATTTCATTGTTCACTTCTTATGCACAAGGTACACTTCTGTACACCAAGTCTTTGGTAGTCTATCTTCAGTGAGAATGCTACTATCATCGTGGTGTCCCTCATCACAACAAATGCAGGCTGTGCTGATTGTGGTAGGCTTTACACTGTTGCCTATTCTCTTGGGAATTTCTTACACTCCCTAACAAAGTATGTCCTCATGTCCCTCCCTGTCATGCAGAGGAAAACACTCAAGTACAGGGATTTCTAGATTCCCTATATCCTTACATCATGGAAGTGCTTTGAAATCTTATAGTAGATGAACTGTGATAAAGTTTTCTCAGCTAAGGCTTGTCCTGTAATGCCGGGAATGTGAGTAAAGTCACTGATCTCATAAGAATGCACCACATACAGCTCACTGGGTATCAATTCAAGGTGAGCCACATCTTTTTATTTGTTCAAGTGCTCAGCACGGACTCCACTAATAAGATGATCATCCCAGATTCGGGCTACTGGAAAATAATACCTACTAATTCAGTACATGAAAATATCTCTTGGATACCAATGTTCCAAAGAATTAGAATTCAATGAGAATATTAATATCCCTAGAACCATGGTGGCTCTACAGATTAAATGATTTGAAGATGAATATCTGGCTTAATCCCACAATTCAGCCACATTCCAAGACTCATCTTCAACACCTGAGGGCCGGTTGATGACACAGATTTACTACTCGTACCACCTTCTGACCACAGTCTGCTTCTGTACTATTTTTATTGTTGTGACATTTTCCGCAATTCTAAGTACATTATAAAGAAAAGAGTATTACTGAAGAAACTTGAAGCTTATGTGAAGATTTCAAACTTATGAACTCAGATGTAGTGTTTTGAATAAGAATGGACCCAATTGGTTCATATATTTGAATACTTAGTCATCATAGATTAGGGTTATTTGAAAAGGATTAGGAAGTGTGGTCTTCTTAGACTAGGTGTGGACTTCTTTGAGGAAGGGTCTACCTGGGGGTGGGCTTTGAGCTTTCAAAAACCCATAAAAGAACCCCCCTATGTTCCAACCCTCATCCCTTCTTTTTGTTCAGAATATATGTTCAATACCAAACCTGCCTTTCTTCATGCCATGTTCTCTGCCATGATAATGGACAAAGTCTCTGAAACTGTAAACAATACCTCAATTAAATGATTTTTTAATGAGAGTTACGGTGATCACGGTGTCTCTTCACAGCAATAAAACAGTGACTAAGACAGCAGATAATCAGACTGTTTTTTATAACTTTTAATGATACTTCCTGCAAACAAAATGTTTTTTAAAAACTTACTTGATTTAAGATTCTTTGATGTATTTCTTTTTGAGATACTAGATTTTAAAATATTTTTTTAAATAAGCCTACCTATTGCACAGATTTTTTTGAGGTAACAAGTTTATAACTAAGAGTAACTAGGAAATCTGGGGTTCAGTCACAGTCTGAAATATTTTCTTCTTGTTCTCATTCTCTCTTGTTCTTAATTTCAAGCATGAAACAATTACTTTTGATTATTGTTTGATGTCAATTATTAAACCAATCCTATTTTAGTTTCTTATAATTGTAATCAAAAGATGGTCTTCTAAGTTGGAAGACATTCTTGATTATCTTTGCACAGGTGACACATATCATTGCCTTTGTCCAACGAATTATTTCTCCTCTTAATTCCCATTGCACTAATTTCTTCAAAATGAAAACTCTGAAAAACATTGAGTGACAGGTCTTTGTCCTATCCAATTTTCTTCTTTGTAAATTCTGTCCACTGCATTGGGTAAGACATGTCATTAACCTCACTGTCCTCAGCAGGCAAACAAATTCCTTCCCAAATACATGGTGTCTGCAAAACTATGCTCCATAACTCACAAGCTTTCCCCTTGGCTCCTTCACTCAGAGCCCTGTTAAGTTCCACACCGAGAATCAGAACCAAACAATCTGCAATGTGATATTCCTTTCACTATACTTTATGTGAATCAAAGACTGAAAATAGGCTAGTGATATTAAAATTTATTTTAGTTAGATGACTGGGCACTGATGTAGATTTTAATATATTTTGTACAAGTGACTAACATATTTAGAAATATGACTGGTAAAAGTTCAAAGCCAAAGGTTAAGGTGAAACCCCACAGAATAAAATGAAGAATATCAATAGTTCAGATTCTAGATACCTTTTTAATATCTAGAATTAGGTGGGCATAATTTTTATAAATCATATCTCTTAACTGTAATTACCTTCCTATTGCAACTTCCACACACATTTTGAACACTTTTTCAAATAAACATCTTTCCTCCTATTTTCTTTTTATTTTTTTTTTTATTAATTACAGTTTATTCACTTTGTATCCCCCCCTGTAACTCCCTCCCTCCTGCCTTCCCAATCCTCCCCCTTCTCCACCTATGCCCCTCCCCAAGTCCCCCGATAGGGAAGGTCTTCCTCTACTTCCTTCTGATCCTAGTCTATCAGGTCTCATCAGGAGTGGCTACATGATCTTCCTCTGTGGCCTGGTAAGGCTGCTCCCCCTCTTGGCGAGAGGTGATGAAAGAGTAGGGCAATCAGTTCATGTCAGAGACAGTCCGTGATGCAAACATGTAATTTTTGATCAAAAGCCATAGTCACATTGTGTTTCCAGTTATAATCAGATGTATTTGGAGGGTGGTATTGTGTGATAGTCTTCCCAGAGAGATGCAACACACCCATCCATTCACCCCAAATAGGGTCTTCACTCCTTGACAGGCTGAAGTAGAGATATCACCATGTTTTAGCTTGGTGAATCAACATGGTTTATTTATGGTTACTTAGAGAAATATGAATGAAAGATCACAGTAAGAGCAGAAATGATTCAAAGAGCTATATCTCCAAAGTCAACCCTAGAAAGGGGAACAACTTAGAAAATCTAGAAACCTAAAACATACTGGTTAGCCTGTTGTCAGCTAAAGAAGATAGAAAGTACCCCTGGGTCTCTCAATTGGTCTAAGTCCCTTAAAGGCAGGTCATCTGGTCTCTTTCTTTTCAGGTTGATTGGCTCCTCTCTGACTCTCCTATGCAGCTGTGCCTGTCTGAGTGTCTTCTTTGCAGCATAGTTTCTCTGGAATCACTTTTTATTGTTTACTATTTGGTGGGAGGGACCTAGAGAATCTGCTGAACTTCAGGGACTTCCTGAAGCTCTTTTGAGTACTTTACATTTTGTTCTGAGGAGCTTTCCTGGTTTCTAAGTCATAACTGCTGTATTCTGTCTTAAATTTTTGCATTTGATCCTAATGTTTCAAATCAGTATCTTACTTTGTCCTGAAAATTGTTTCAGTGTTTCATTACATATCATGTTAATATTTTTGCCTTAAAATTAGTGTAGAAAATTTGAACCCACTAAATTACGTAATACCGAAAGATGTATTTAATTCAAAATACTCATTTAGAATTTTTAAAATAAAAACACATTGTATTTTCTAAACTCTCATTTGGCTTTTAAACCTAAGGAAAGTGCTTGTGTCTAATGCAATCCATATTCTATAAAAAAGACTAGGATGTCTTCTCAGTGATTTATGACTTTCTGTGTGATAGAACGCCTCCTCTTCTAAAAGAAATATCAGAAAGTGAAAGAAAGCACTTTGTACATTATTTCATCATTTTTCAAGAACATAAAGAATGGCTGAATACTTCCTGGAATTTCACTTTCTTCTGCATACAAAGTAAGTTTCACAAGTTCAAGATTAACAGATCCTAATTGAAATTCTAAAAGTCAAATATACAATGTAATTATCTAGTTTGAAGTCTAACACTTTAAACGTATTTCTATGTAGAAAAAATGTATTCAGAAGCTTAGCCAATTCAGTATTATAGAAAGAAATGAAAATTGGTTTTTCTAGATATTTTCAGTGTCTAAAAAAATACAGTATTTTATGTTGACTTTGTAACTAAGCACCATATTTTTTACAGATGCCATTTCTCTTCTGATTATGAAATCCAATTATGAATTACTTCTGTTGGGAACAAGTAGAGAGAGAAAAAAGTCTTTTCACCAAAGCATAAATCTACACACTTGAAATACACTATATTCTGAATACAATAAAAAATTATACATAGGCAATAATCTATCTTTGCCAATTTGAAAAACCATCAAACCTTTAGAGCAGAAAAACTGAGGTGTTGGGAGACACCATAAAACCATTAGAGCAGTGTATTTATACTTCCGAAGGTAGTACTCTTCTGCCCCAATAAAACCTCGTCACATATGCATGCAGCAATTGCAGCAAGGTAAATTGAATTATCTATAGAATATTATTTTTCTCATAGTATTGCTAAAATGATATTTTAAGCCATAATGATGCTAGATAGCACTATTATGTTGCACATACTAAATCGTCTCATTGGACTTGTCAGTCACTGATTAATCACCCGATAAGATGAAAGGACAATTGAATCCCGACAATAATATTATCTTAAGGATACAAAAAGCACTATTTAGGCTCTCTTCAAACAGCAAAGATTCGTTGAACTGAAAAGAGTTGTGTTCAGAGGCCTTTCTGTAAACTACAGGAGCACTCTAGATCCATTGTTATTTTTAAAATGTAGTTATGAAATTGACTAAGCTTTAACTGATGAATTAGAAATGACATGGGTCTGCACCTCATATTCCATAATTTAGGAAAATATGGCCCATTTAAACATGCAAAATATTATCAGTGTTGTCTCACTTCATAAGTGTCCTGTCATCTCATCTCCTCTTCCCTTTGTGTCCCTTCTCCTGCTTAACTTTATTCTCCCCTCCTTGCCATTAACTGTTTCATTTCTGTCCCATGTGCACAGAAATATTCACTTCTTTGAACAAACACAGCTTATAATAAACTTCTTGTTTTGTATTTAAAATTAAACTTTTAAATACTCATTTGAGACTATTTAAAAATGTTTTGCAGCAGCATAATCATTCTTCCTATTTTCTAATAAAATCTTGCAATATCAATTATTTCATAATTCAGGAATAATAACTATGTTATTTTGCATTCAAAATATTATAATCTTTGTAATAGCATCATTTTAGGGATTTCTTTCAAGTTCCAAAGTCACGATTGTTTTATAATGTCAACGTCTCAGTAGGCAAAATAGTTTTCGTAGTTTCCAATATGTTTGGAATAAACAAAAATGGATGTAATTTGGAATGCATGTGATGGGATTTATTTAAACTTTATTTGAATCTAATCCTTTTGTTTTTAGTTTTTCTTCTAATAGAAGTATTGGATGGCAACCCAGATATTATTCTGTAAAGCAAACACCTGATTAGTGAATCATTATTTCTACAGATTAGAAAAGGCCCAGTATAACTCTCTAGCTTCTTTTCTTCCTGTATCTCTGACTCCACTTGGAAGCCTCCAACAAGGGACAATACCTATCTGATACACTGGCACTTAAAAGGATTAAGTCAAGGACAGGCTCAGCTGATAATGTCAACTGTGACATTCCATGTGCTGGAATTCTCACAGTATAATGGTTAGGTTCTAGGAAAAATGTCGTTACTGTGAGCCTACTAAATACAAATTTACAAATTTGGTTTTCATCATGTGCTGATCTACCCCTTATTTTATTAGGAAAAAAAAGGTACTTGTACTCTTTGTGACATAAAATCGTAAGGGTCTTAAAGTCTCTTATATTTAACAAGACAGATATTAAAGAGACTTATTTTTTTTTCAGTACACTGAAAGATTCCACCACTTTCACACTTTCAGTTTTTGTTCTCCTTCATGCTCACAGTTGAAGATGTATTCTCTCAACTTCTGGCTGAAGCTATCTTGTCTGATACCATGCTTCTCCATTGTGATAAGCTCTTATCCCTTTATAATTCTAAGTCAAGAACTGTAAGTACTAACTCTTCTGTCTGTGAATTGTCTTGGTCATGGTGTATTTAATCACAGCCATATAAATGTAATAAATACAGAAATTTATACCAAAAAAAATGGAATGTTGCTGTAGTGATCCTCACCTTGTTATTTTTGGAGGGATAAGTAAGTCCTTGGAACTTTGAATGAAATCGCAGGAACAAAACATAATGACAGATTGAAGTACTTCTTAGCAGACCTTCTAGCGGGAGCCTAGAACAATGTGGTTCTGGGAATAGTGCAGACTGTAGAGGTCTAACTCAAGAATTTTCCATTTTTAAAAGCAACTGAAATAACACACCTATATGTGATATTTTGAATAAGAATCGGCTGCTTTCTCTTCAAGTCCTTGTAACTTTCTTGAGGAGAAGTTAAAATATGTTGAACTAATTTCTTTGAAAAAGGAAATTTCAAGACTGAATAATATTGAGTCTATGGCATGGTTGTTATTCATAATGCCTATTCAACCTTGTAATGACAAAAAAAAAAAAAAAAACAACAGGTGGGGCCAAAACAAATACAAAATGTATAATTTGGAAAGATAAAAAGCACGAGGAGGAAGCTCAACATTATAACGAAGAAATGTGGTAGAAGAGAGGTTTCAATTGTTAATGAGATTAGCCCCATTAAGCAGAAGCCTAGTCTGTATTGGAGCAAGGGAAAGAGTGTCCTCAGAGGAAGACAACTCAGGGCTCACTCATGAAAGAAAGCCTAGGTCACCACCTGGACCTGGAAGGTACGGAATGAAAAGACTGCTGCTAACGTGATTCAGGACACACGGCTTCCTCCCAACTTGCCAACCAAACTGCAAGGTGTTGTGCATATGGTAGAAGTATTAGAAACACAACTGAAGAGTGAAGAGGGCATAGATTCTTGTTCCATGGTATCAGAGATCTGCTGGGTTTTCTGTGTGGAAGCCCCAAGAGGTAAAAAGACTGTGGTAGGTCATTGCATGAATCTGTGAATTTGAATCTTGGGTTGCAGCAGTGACCCCCAAGATGTTGAAGATACAAGAGCTATGGGTTATTCCCCAAGAAGAGCTCTATTAATAACATAGAACCAGCCCCAGAGAGAGATGTTCAATTCAGGCAGCAAAACTGGAAGGGAGGAGCCATCTAAACCCAGGCATAGAAGTATAGAATTCTGTTGTTTCTCTATTGGGTTCTGGTCTTGCTTTGAACCAGTATTTCTTCACAACTCTCTTCCTTATTACTGTCTTTTGAAATGACAAAGGATATTCTGTGCCATTGTATTTTAGTAGTGTAAAATTTACTTTTTTTTTATTTTTCAAGGTGTCTCCCCTTCTCTGAGAAAAAGGAGAAGAGGAAATGGGAGGAGGGTTTTTTGAGGGTGGACCTGGGAGGAGAGGAGGAAGAAAGCTGTAAAGTGAAAGTAATAAAATTTTTAAAAAGTGAATAAATTTCTTCAGTTGCAGAAGGTACTTTGAATTTATAAACGATGTTTTAAAAGATGTGAAAGACTATGAGGCACACAAGTAATAATAATAATAATAATAATAATAATAATGTACCTTAACCTTTATGTCACACTCAGAGATTCCTGGCTTTCTGCCTATCGATCTAGGACCTTACAGAAATGAAAGGGTTCTGACAGACTATTGTTAACTACAGGAATCTACTGCCTATTGCTTGAACTAATAAAATACAAAGCAACCTAAAAAATATAACTTAAATACAAAACTTAAAAACAAAAGACTGTTTTGATAGTCTACAGGGCAGAGCATTTCAGAGGCCCTCTGTGGCAGGTTCTTAAACTGTTTCCTATTTTCTTCTTCTTCTGATGTCCATCCTCTTTGCCTTTCAGGATGGGGATAGAGCATTCCAGTCAGAGTCCTCAGAAAATGACAATGCAGCCACTCCTGATGAGAACTGATAGACTAAGATCAGAAGGAAGGAGAGGGGGACCTCCCCTATCAGTGGACTTGGGGAGGGGCATGCGTGAAGAAAGGAGAGGGAAGGTGGGATTAGGAGGGGAGGAGGGAAGGGTTTATGGGGGGATACAATAAAGTGAATAAAGTATAACTAATATAAGTTAAAAAACTATTTTAAAAAACCCAAAAGACTGTGAAATGATGAGTTTTATCATTGGATACTGGGAGAACTTGTGACTTCTTGTGTCCAGGAACAGAAATGTGAAAAGATTGATCACTCAAAGACAATAACATCTGGCAGGCATGGTCTGCAGTGGATAGTTTGATTTTGTCACTCTCTGACTATGAGGACTGTTGCTAGGAAATGTCAAAACCACAGGATGAAAAACAACATGAGTGACTATCATGGAGAATAGTCAAAAACTGTAAGCTTTTACAGGAAGTTGTTTTCTATCTCTGAGTTGCATCCAATGTTAATCCCTTACAATTAAGCTGTTTACAATGAAGACATATGCACACCCCAACACACAAAAACCTGGAAGAAAGATCAGTGCCAAAAAATGCTCAATTTGCAAGAAAAACCATAAAAACATGAAAAAACAAGGCAAGACTATGAATTATGGAAAGGGGGAAATCTAGAGAATAATGCAAACATTATTTGATAAAGATGATTAATTTCTTAAAAGAGGGATACCAAAAAGAAGACGATTGAAGTAAAAAAAAAAAAATCATTCTGGGAGTTGGAGAGAAAAATTCAAAATACAGATGAAAATTCAAGAAAAATTAATGAGCATATATATCATCAATATAATATGCATGAGAACACAATTAAAGAGAATTTCAATAATGAAACAAATATTCTGAAAAATAATCCAACAGAAGGACCGAAAATGAAAAAATAAGCGCACTGAAGTATATAAAAGGCATACATAAGACCAATCAGAAAAAAAAAAATACTACCTAGACTAAAGAAGAGAGTTGAAGAAATATTTTCAAAATTACATACAGATTCTTTTTAAAATCATGGGGGTATGCACACACACACTGTGTATGTGTGTGTGTGTGATGGGCATAGCTGCTAATTTGGACTAGGATAAATAATTTGGATATGATAAGAATCTACTACATAGAAAACAAAACTGGAATGAAGACTGAATATATAGAAATTTTACTGTCTTAAATTAGAAGAAAATTTCTCAACTGTAGTGAATAAAATGAATATCCAAGGACAAAAATAATTAGAACCCCAATTAGACATGATCAGAGAATAAGCTGTCTAGAACGCATGACACTCAAGTTACTCCAACTGCAGAAGCATATTAGAAGCATATTAGAAATCTGCCAAAACTTTTTGATAGTTTTACTTTAAATATGTGGCGTATTTAAAATATACTTTTCAGCTTTTGATATCCCCTCTTCAACATAGCTAGGGCTTTAACTAGAACATACAATATGTAGGTTATCAAACATGTGCTTTTGACACTATAGATGTCTCTGACTAAATGGTGATTTTTTTTATCCAATATTAGGGAAATTTTGTGTTGTAATTCTGTTGAATGGTTTATTACATGCCATTTGCTTAAACTTCTCATATTTTGTCCAAGATTCATAGCTTTGTATCTTTAAGTTGTGTCCATTAGAACTCTATGTTCTCTGTATGTTGTTAATTTCCTGTGTTAATTTTCTGTGTTAATTTACCTACCATTATTCAAAACCTGAAATTCTGTTTCCTATTTGATCTAATATATTCTTTTGGCTTTCCACTGAGCTTCAAACTCTTATTTATTTAGCTTATTAACAAAATTTTGATTTGATGGTTTTCACTTTGTATGTATTTTTCTATTATGTATTTACTATTTCTAGTATTTATTCATTATTTGCTTGTTATTTATTTTGAGAAACAGTTTCACTGGCTTTTTTTGGAATTCACTTTGTAGATAAGATTGGCTTAAACTCAATGAGATTTGTGTGCCTCTGCAGCTCAAGTTCTGGAATTAAAAGTGTATACCATTATGCCTGGCATCAATATGCATTTATTTAACTGAATATTGTATTCTGAACATACTTCCATTTCAATCAGCTCTCTTTAAATTTGTTCAGGAACATACTCATGTACTCTTTGATTTCATTAATCATTCTTTTACTTATTATTTAGATTTTTCACGATTTTTAATTATTTCATTTCTCTTAAATTCACCTACTGTTGGATTAGTAATTCTTAGAGTCATGTTTCCTTAATATTTCCATGTATCTTTTTTTTTCTGAGTTGAGAGTTTTTTTATATGAGATTTGGTTGTTGGTTGAATTTTTGAAAGTTACTTGTACTCTATCAGCGGAAATGAAATACTCAGTACCACTCAAGGATGAAATTGACAAATTCATTTAAATAAATGGAGAAAAGGCCCTTGACAAAGTCCATTAAGGATCAAAGTCCTGAAGACATACTGAGTAGAGGTTAGGTACTGCCACATAGTAATGGCTATATATGATAAATAAATAAGCAACATTATACTAACCAGAGAGAAAACCCAAAGCAGTCACACAAACACAGTAATAAGACAGTGGTTTACTAATTAAATTTATTAATTAAATTATTTATTTACTTTACATCCTGACTGCAGCTTCTCCTTTCTCCTCTCCTCCCAGTCTTTCCATTCCCTTTCCTTCCCCCTTTCTACCTCTCCTTCCCTGCTCCTCAGAAGAGGGGAGGTTCCCCAAGGATATCAACTAGGCTTGGTATATCAAGTTGCAGTAAGAATAGACACTTCTTTTTTTAATTTTTTATTTTTTATTAATTAGTTTATTCAATTTTTATCCCATTTGTAGCGCCCTTTCTTATCTCCTCCCAATACCCTCCCTCATCTCCTCCCATGCCCATCCCCAAGTCCACTGATAAGGGAGATCCTCCTCCCCTTCCCTTTGACCCTGGACACTTCTATTTGGCTAGCTAAGGCAGCCAAATAAGGAGAAGGGATCCAAGGCAGACAGTGTCATCAAAGACAGCCTTTGCTCCTGCTTTAGGAGTCCTACATGAAGACCCAGCTGCACAGTTGCTCCCTATGTGCAGAGAGCCTAGATCTGTCTCATGCGTGCTCTCTGTTTGGCAGTTCAGTGTCTAATAGCTACTAGGGCCCAAGTTAGTTGATTCTATAGGTTTTCTTGTGGTGTCCCTGACCACTCTGAGTCCTTCAATACTTCTCCTCCACAAGATTTTCAAAGTTCTACTTAATGTTTGGCCGTGGGTCTAAGCATCACTTTCTATCAGTTTGCTGGGTGATGCATCTCTGATGACAGTCAAGGTAGTCTTCTGTCTAAAAGTATTGCAGAATCTCATTAAGAGTGTCAGGGATGAGCTCTCACTCATGGCATGTGTCTCAACGTGGGTAGTCATTGATTGGCCATTCTCTCAGATTCTGTCACATCCTTTACACCTTGTAGGTGGGACAAGCAGTGGGTCTAAGGTTTTGTGGTTGGGTTGGTGTCCCATTCCCTTCATTGGAAGTCTTGCCTATTTATAGGAAATGGGCAGTTCAGGCGCCATATCCTTCATTGCTAGGAGTGTTTGCTAGGTGCATCCTCACAGATTCCTGGGCGTTTTCATTGTCTTAGGTTTCTAACTCATCCCAGAGATGTAGCCTCCCAATCCAGTACTCTGTACTCTCCCCATATCATCCCTCCTGCTCTTATTCTCACCCCCAACCCAGTCTCTTCCCTCCTGCGCATCCCACCCCCTGCAGAGATGTTTATTCTATTTCCCTTTCTCAGTAAGATTGTAGTATCCTCTGTTGAACCCTCCTGTACATAGCTTCTTTAGATCTGTGGGTTATAGCATGTTTATCCTGAACTCTATGTCTAACACCCACTTATAAGTGCGTACATACCATCTGTGTCTTTCTGGATCTACGTTACCTCACTCAAGATGCTATTTTCTAGTTCCTTTCATTTGTATGCAATTTTCATGATGTTCTTGCTTTTAACACCTGAGAAATATTCCATTGGGTAAATGTGCCATACTTTCTGAATCCATTCTTAGGTTGAGGGACATCTGGGTTATTTCCTGTTCCTGGTTATTATGAATAAACATGTTATAAACATAATTGAGCAAGTGTCCTTGTGGTATGTTGGATTATCTTTTGGGTATATGCCCTGGAGTGATATAGCTGAGCCTTAAGGTAGCTCTATTCCTAACTTTCTGAGAAACATCCAAATTGACTTCCAAAATGGTTGTACAAATTTGGGCTCCCAAAAACAAGGAAGGAGTGTTCCCCTTGCTCCAGCATGCACTGTTGCTTGAATTTTTAAACATAGCCCTCCTGACAGGTGTAAGATGAAATCTCAGAGTTGCTTTGATTTGCATTTCTCTGATGACTAAGGATGCTGAGTATTTCTATAAGTGCTTTTTAGCCATTAGTGCTTCCTCTGTCAAGAAGAATCTGTTTAGATCTGTGACCCATTTTTTTAATTGGGTTGTTTGGTTTGTTAGTGTGTAATGTCTTGAGTTCTTTTATATACTTTGGATGTCAGTCTTTGTCAGATGTAGAGTTGGTGAATACTTTTTCCCATTCCATAGGCTGCTGTTTTATCTTTTTGATGGTGTCTTTTGCTTACAGGAGATATTCAGTTTCATTAAGTCCCATTTATTAATTGTTGATCTTAGTGGCTAAGCTATTGGTGTTCTTTTCAGGAAGCTGTTTTCTGTGTCAACAAAATCAACGCTATTCCCCACTTTCTCTCCTATCAGATTTAGTGTAACCTGTTCTATGCTGACGTCTTTGATATACTTTGGCTTGAGTTTTTGAACAGGGCAATAGATACGTATCTATCTGTATCATTCTACGTGAAGGAATACATTTAGAGGAGCACTATTTGTTGAGGATATTTTCTTTTTTGCATTGTATAGTTTTGACTTCTTTGTGAAAAAACAAGTGTCCATGGGTATGTGGATTTACTTCTGGTTCTTTGATTTTAGTCCATTGATCAACCTGTCCATTTTTATGCCAGTACCATGATGTTTTTATTACTATTGATTGGTAGTACACTTGAAATCAGAGGTGGTGAGACCTCCAAAAGTTCTTTATTGTACAGGACTAATTTAGTTATCCTGGGTTTTTTGTTTTTCCATACAAAGATTTCATGAATGCTTCTTGCATCACCCATGCCTACCAAACCATTATGATATGCCAATTTCTGCTGCCTGCTCTTGGATTACACTTCACTTCTCTTAGTGTACATTTCCCTGTTAATTATTTTTGAACTAGGAATACCTGTAACTACATTATCAATTTAAGCTCTCACTTTCAATTGCATTTACATTACACAAGATTATCATTCATTCAGTCATGGGATCTTGACCTTAACGATCTTCTTACCATAGGAAGATTAAGGTTTCTCTTTAATGGTAATAATATTGTTAAGAATCATTGATGCCTGCACTCTCTTATCTGAAACTTTAAGGATGTTCAAACACACTTTCTTAACAAACTTTACAATTTCCATGTCATTTTGCTGTATTCTATTTTTATTATAACTGTAGTCTAGATAAGAGTGTTGAGGACAGAGAACAGAATTTTTCTGGGAAATTTTGAGGCAGAGATCATGAAATGAATAATCTTACTCTTGTACCTGACTAGAAGCAGGAACTGTTCTTTTGTTGTTATTGTGTTTTTATCAGAGGTCGTGGATGCCAGAAGGGAGCACTAATTTCTTGTCTCCTCTTACACAAGACCCCCTGCTATAAGCTATACATGAGAGTGGCACTAAAATGTCAGTCCAGCCATCAATTCCTTCTGCTAAACAGCTTTGGAACTGGAACTCTCGACTGTCAGGAAGAAAATTAGTTATATGTCTTCTTCAAATTTAAACAAACTCGTAAAGGTTTTTGAGACACTTGACTGGCATGGAAATGCTACAGTCATCTTGGAGGCCAATAACACTGTTGATATATATTAAAGCAAAGCGATTTCTTCCTGGTCAAACAAAAAGTATCTTCCTCTGATCCTTGATATAGATATATGCACATTATTATATGCTCAAAAAATAAGAAATTAATATACTATGATATGGTTTAAGACTTCATTCATCAGGCTGTCAATCACTTGACCAATAGACCACACATCAGAGTCTCTTAAAGGCATGCTAAAGAGATGGGATTAACATCATCCCTTTATCGATGGAATCAAATCAAAGGCCCAGAAACAAAACACACATACCTGTAGACACCTGATTTTTGACAAAGAAACCAAGACCATACAGTGGGAAAAAAAGACAGTATCTTCAACAAATGGTAATGGTCTAACTGGATGTCTACGTGTAGAAAAGTGCAATTTGATCCATACTTCTCACTCATCCTGCACAAAAGTAAAGTCCAAGTGGATCAAAGTCCTCAACATCAATCCAGACACACTAAATCAGAAGAAAAAGTGGGGAAAAGCCTTGAACTCACTGGCACAGGAGACAACTTCCTGAACAGAACACCAATAGCACAGGCTCTAAGATCATCAATCAGTAAATGAGACCTCATGAAACTGAAAAGCTAAAGCAAGGGATAAGGTCAACAGAACAAAACGACATCTTACAGACTGAGCAAAGACCTTCACCAACCCCACATCTGACAGAGGGCTAATATCTAGAATATATAAAGACCTCAAGAAGTTAAACATCAACAAACCAAATAATCCAATTAAAAAATGGTGTACAGAGCTAAACAGAGGTCTCAACAGGGGAATATCGAATGAAATATCTAAGAAATGCTCAGAGTCCCTAGTCAAGAGGGAAATGCAAAATGAGATTCCTTCTTATACCCATCAGAATGGCTAAAATAAAAAACTCACGTGGCAACACATGCTGAAGATGATCTGGAGAAATGAGAAACCTTTCCCATTGCTGGTGGAATGTTAACTTGTACAACCACTTTGGAAATCAGTCTGGCACTTTCTCAGAAAACTGTATATAGTGCTACCTCAAGACCCAGCTATACCACTCTCGAGCATATATCTAAAAGATACTCAATTATGTAACAATAGCATTGCTCATCTATGTTCATAGCAGCTTTATTCACAATTTCCAGAATCTGGAAACCACCTAGATGTCCCTCAACCCCAACTGAAGAATGGATAAAGAAATTGTCATACATTTACGCAAAGGAATACTATTCTGCTATTACAAACAAGAAAATCATGAAACGTGCAAGCAAATGGATAGAACTAGAAAAGATCATCCTGAGTGAAGTAACCTAGGAGCAGAGAGACATGAATGGTATATACTCACTTGTAAATTGATATTAGCATATTATATAGGATAAACATACTAAAATCTACAGACCCAAAGAAGATAAAGAACAAAAAGCCCTAGGGAAGATCCTTAATTCTCATTCACAATGGAAAACAGGATAGACACCGGAAGCAGTACAAGAGGGGGAACAGGACTAGAGCCTACCACAAATGTTCTCTAAAGGACTCCAATCAGCAGGGCACCTAACCATAACCTTCAGGAGATGCAGAGACTCACCGACAAACTTTGGACAGAGAGCAGAGAGTCTTATGGAAGAAAGTGGATATAAAAGGATCTGGAGAAGACACAAGGAGACCAACAAAGCCAAAGAAAAGAAGGATGGGGGGGGGACTGCAGAGACTGATGCATCAACCAAAGACTATATATAGAAAGGATGTAGACACCCTTCTCTGATGCCCACAGACAGCACAATGTTCAGGTTGGTTCCCTAGTAAGAGGAGAAGAGACAATCTCTGACATGAACTCAGTTGCCCGCTTCTTGAGCTCTTCTCCCTAGAGGGGTGACCTAGCCAGCCCACAGAAGAAGAGGATACAGGCAATCCTGACAGGACCTGATAGGCTGGGTCACACAGTAGGGGAGGAGGACTTTCCCTATTGGTGGAGTAGGGAAGAGGAGGAGGGAGAGAGGGAGGGACCAGAGAAAATGAAGGAGTAGGCTCGTTCTGGGATACAAAGTGAATTTATAATAATAATAATAATAATAATAATAATAATAGTAATAGTAATAATAATGAAAAAAGGAATCAGAAATAGATTAGTAAGTCAACATCCGTTACGAACATTTCAGAGATTATTTATAGGCCACTGTGTTATGGTAACATTAATGATTTTTACATAGCATATGTGTATTATATAGTTCATCTCATTTTTGTGTGTGTGTTTTGCTATGCTTTTAATTATTCAGGGTTAATTAAAGGAACTAGTAAAAAAAAGTATAATTTATTTATTAAATATGAATGAAAATATTGACATCAATATCCACTTAAGGAAATAAATAAAAAGTAATGAAAAAAAAACAAAACAAAAAACAAAGTGAATAAATTATAAATAGACATGAGCATACCACTGAGGGAGGACCTCTGAAAGACTCTACCCTGCAGGGTATTAAAGCAGATGCTGAGACTCAGCCAAACTTTGGGCAAAGTGCAGGGAATCTTACGAAAGAAGGGGTAGATACAAAGACCTGGAAGGGTCTGGAGCTCCACAAGGAGAACAACAGAACAAAAAATCTGGGCCTAGGGGCCTTTTCTGAGACTGATACTCCAACCAAGGACCATTCATAGAGATAACCTAGAACCCCTGCTCAGATGTAGCCCATAGCAGTTCAGTCTCCAAGAGAGTTTCCTAGTAAGGAGAACAGAGGCTATCTCTCGCATGAACTCAGTAGCTGGTTCTTTGATCACCTCCCTGTGAAGGAGGAGCAGGCTTACCAGGTCATGGAGAAACACAATGCAGCCAGTCTTGATGAGGCCTGATAGTCTAGGGTCACATGGAAGGGGAAGAGGACATCCCCTATCAGTGTACTTTGGGAGGGGCAAGAGATGAGTGAGAAAGAGTGGAACTGGGAAGGGATTAGGGAAGGGGCTACAGCTTGGATATAAAGTAAATAAATTGTACTAAATAAAAAATTATATTAAAAAGAAACATAAAAAATGTAAAAAATAATAATAATAAATCTCCTTAATTAGATAATGTGCTTTTTTTGCAAAGCTCCCATTAGGAAGGATTGTGCATCCTCATGTAAACAGCCTGTCTTCTGTGCTAATATTCTTCTTCTTTTTGTCTTCATCTACTAGAACTGGACAAAGCCTCTGCCTACTTTCCTAGACACTCTGTAGTAGTACCCAACCTCCCACAATAAGGTTACTTATACACTGAGAAGGTCTTTCTCTTCTTCTTTTTCTTCTTTCTGTTGGCTGTCAATATTTACCCTTTTCCTGTACTGTCCATTTCTTTTTCTCTTGATACCTAATAAAATTTCCTTTTAGGTCTGTTTTTGAATGTCTTTATTAATGAGAGTAAACCCAAGGAAAAAATACCACTTTTCCAGATAGTAAGACTCATGGTAATATGGTAATGACAGAGTTTAATCACTCCAATAACAAATAAGTACTTTACTTTAAATTTAGCATCTCAGCAGTTCTGAGGACAAGGGCACAGTACAGCCAGATTCTTTCCCAGAATATCACATGAATGAGCTTTAGACCAGTTTCTGCTAGAGTCATTTTATTCCTTTGAAATCTAGCCTCCATTGCCTATGTTTCACTCTTCCTTCTAATTCTTTAAACTCCCAACAGAATGACTACTTAGCTGATTACAGTGCAATAAGACTTTTAGAGCTCATATTTAACTATTTAACTTACCTCTTAAAAATAACTTCCAAAAGGTTAAGAACCACAGAGTGCAAAGGGGCTGGATACAAAATTAACTCAAAATAATCAGAAGCCCTCCTGTATACCAAAGACAAAAAGGCTGAGAAAGAATTTAGGGAAAGAAAACCTTTCACAATAGCCATTAATAACATAAAGTTGGTGTGACTCTAACAAAGCAAGTGAAAGACCTGTTAAAAAATAACTTCAAGTCCCTGAAGAAAGAAATCAAAGAAATATCAGAAGATGGAAAGATCTCCCATGTTCATGGGTCTGTAGGATTAACAGAGTGAAAATGGCCATCCTTCCAAAAGCAATCTACAGATTCAATTGAATTCCCATCAAAATACCAACAAAATTCTTTACAGAACTTGAAAGACGTATTATCAACTTCATATGAAAAAAACAAAAAAAAACTAGAATTGCCAAAACTGTCCTGAACAAAAACCAATCCTCTATAGGTATCTCCATCCCTGATCCCAAGCTGTACAACAGAGCAATAGTAATAAAAAATTCATGGTACTGGCATAGAAACAAAATGGTGGATCAATGGAATAGAACAGAAGACCCAGAATTAAATCCACCCAACTATGGATACTTGATTTTTGACAAAGAATCCAAAACCATACAATGGAAAAAAGACAGCATCTTGAACAAGTGGTGCTGGTCTAACTGGATGTCTACATGTAGAAAATGCGAATTGATCCATATTTATCACCCTGAACAAAATTAAAGTCCAAGTGGATCAAAGACCTCAACATAAAACCCAACATTTAAATCGGTTGGAAGAAAAAATGGGTAAGAGCCTAGAACTCATTGGCACAGGAGATAACTCCTAAACAGAACACCAACAGCACAGGTTCTAAGATCAACAATCAGTAAATGGGGCCTCATGAAACTGAAAAGCTTCTGTAAAGCAGAGGACATTGTCATCAGAACAAAATGACATTACAGACTGGGAACGGATCTTCACCAACTCTCTATCTGACAGAGGGCTAATATCCAAAATTTACAAAGAACTAAAGAAGTTAAACAGCAATAAATCAAGCAATACAATTAAAAAATGGGGCACAGAAATAAAAAGAGAATTCTCTGTAGAGGAATATGGAATGGCAGAGAAATACTTAAAGAAATGCTCAATGTCCTTAGGCATCAGGGATATGCAAATCAAAAAGACCCTGAGATTTCACCTTACACCTATCAGAATGGCTAAGATCAAAACTCAAGTGAGAACACAAGCTGGAGAGGATGTGGAGAAAAGGGAACATCCTCCATTGCTGGTGGGAATGTAAACTTGTACAACTACTCTGGAATTCAAGTAATTTCTCAGACAACTAGGAATAGTGCTTCCTTAAGATCCAGCTACATCACTCCTAGGCATATATCCAAAATATGCTCAAGTATACAACAAGGACATTTGTTCAACTATGTTTGTAGCAGCTTTATTCGTAATAGCCAGAACCTGGAAACAACCCAGATGTCCCTCCACTGAGGAATGGATTCAAAAATTGTGGTGCATTTACAGAATGAATACCCCTCAGCAATTAAAAACAAGGAAATCATGAAATTTGCATTAAATGGTGGGATCTAGAAAAGATCATCCTGAGTTAGGTATCCCAGAAGCAGACAGACACATATGGTATATACTCACTTATAAGTGGATACTAGACCTAACAATAGGATAAACATACTAAAATCTGTATACCTAAAGAAGGTAAGCAAGAAGGAGGCCTCTGGGTAAGAGGATCAATCCTCACTCAGAAAAACAAACAGGATGGACATTGGAAGAGGGAGAAAAGAGGGAATAGAACAGAAGCCTACCACAGAGGGCCTCTGGAATACTCTACCCCGCAGTGTTATTAAAGCAGATACTAAGACTCATAACCAAACTCTGGGCAGAGTGCAGGGAATCTTATAAAAGAATGGGAAGACAGTGCAGGAAGACCTGGAGAGGACAGGAGTGCCACAAGGAGAGCAATCGAACCAAAATATCTGGGCACAGGGGTCTCTTCTGAGACTGATACTCGAAACAAAGACCATTCATGGTGATAACCTAGAACCCCTGTTCAGATGTAACCCATGGCAGCTCAGTATCTAAATTGGTACCCTAGTAAGGGGAAGAGGGACTGTCTCTGGCATAAACATAGTGGCTGGCTCTTTGATCACCATCCTCTGAGGGTGGGGGAGGCAGCCTTACCAGGCCACCGAGGAAGACAATGCAACCACTCCTGATGAGACCTGTTAAGCTGGGGTCAGATGGAAGGGGAGGAGGACTTCCTCTATCAGTGGACTTGGAGAAGGGCATGGGAGGAATTGGTGGAGGGAGGGTGGGATTGGGAAGGAATGAGCAAAAGGGCTATAGCTTGGATACAAAGTG
This sequence comes from Rhombomys opimus, assembly GCA_010120015.1. NCBI lineage: Eukaryota > Metazoa > Chordata > Mammalia > Rodentia > Muridae > Rhombomys > Rhombomys opimus. Next base: position 2,691,952 of record REGO01000153.1, on the reverse strand, counting down.
AATAAACTGTAATTAATATAAAAAATAAAAATTTAATTAAAGAAACAAACATAGGTCTGCATTATCTCAGCAGTGACCTCATGTTTCAGTACAAGTTTTCTTGTCCCTGTTACTCATCTCATCACTGTGACAAAATATCTCCCAGAAGGCAACTTGACCCAGAAGTTGTTTTGCTTAACAGGCCAAGGGAACCCAGCCAATCACACTGGGGAAGACAGGAGCAGCAGCAGCAGCAGGGAGAATTTGTTCACGTTACGTAAATACTCAAGATGTAGAAAGTGAACCGAATGTGGGGCTATAAAACCTTAAAGTCTTCTCCTCCTCATCTCCCACAAACCACTTCCTCTAGTGAGATTCCACAAAATTTACCCAACAAATGTGAGGTTCACATATTCAAATGGGTGATTTTATGGGAGACATTTGACATTTAACCACAATAGATAAAAAAATATACATTAAGCAAATAATAATAATCATAATAATAATAATTTCAAAAGAACTGTGCTGGAAAAACAATTCTTACCTTGTGTCAAAAGGATCTCAAAATGGATCAAAAGCCTTAATGCTAGACTTGAAAGAGAACATATACACGTATCTATATCTACTATATCTCTGTCATCTATATCTGTATCTATATATACTATGTGTGTGTGCACATATGTCAAAGACATTGCTATAAGGAAAGACTTACTGAAAAAGATTTAAAGTAAAAAAAAAATTTCCAAATGGAATTTTATTGACCCTATGTGATTAGCTGAAGCTGCTCCCAAAAGCCACTCTGATTATTATATAAAATGTCAACTCAAAGGAGTGGGCTATCTCCCAATGAGTTATTGGTCATGGAGTCTGCTCAACAAAACTAGATGTTAAGACCACATCCACGCCACACTGCATGTCGTGGTCACCAGACACAGAAGAACATGGCAGGAACTGTACTGTGACAAGTTACTAAGTAGGTTGCTCAGGGAGAATTGTCACCATCAGTCTTGCTCAGCCGTGGTCCCTGGGTGCAATACTACTGATTGGGCCATGTCTTTTCATGAAATAGTGGGCAGTGTGATGAGATTTGATGCCCATTCTGCAAGATGGAAATAAAGTCTGTTGCTATGAAATCTGGTTAAAAGCCCATTTTTATTCAAGTACATAATGCATTTCAATCAAATTCACAGCCACTCTCTGTTCGTCTTTCATGCCACCCTTCTACTCCCAATGATCCTCTTCCTCTTTTCAACTGGCCCCTCCCTTTGATTTTTGAACTGTGTGTATGTGTGTGTCCCAATGAGTTTCATCAGAGTTGTTTACAAGAGCATGAGTTCACGGCGAGGGTTTGCTTAGTATTGTATGCGCACCTAATCAGTGGCTACACCAATTGAAGAAAACGTGTCTCTCCACGGGCTCTTCTCTCTTCCATGTCATGGAACTGACAGGCTCAACCTTTTACAGATCTTATGCAAGTAATCCCAGATGTTGTGAATTCAATACTGCAGCTACCAGGTCATGGCCAGAAGATAGTGTTCCATGTCACTCCAACCTTCCTTCAGCTCTTACATTCTTCTCATCCTTGAGCCTTAGAGAGTGTGATATAGATGATATGTGTCACATTTATAGGCCAACATTTCTTAGTCACTTAATTCCAGCATTTTGACCAATTATGCAGTGACTGTTAAACAGTGTAAAAAAAAAATCACTTCTGCCAGTCAGCACAGCAAAGACGTCAGTCTAACACAGAATTAATAAGCGAATGCCAAAGCAAGGAATCAGCCTATGATAAAAGGATTACAGAAAATATATACAATGGGTTTCATTCAGCTATACAAAGAATGAAATTATTTCATTTGCATATAAATGAAAGGAACTGAAGATCATTCATTACATAAAGGAAAAATAAGTGAGGCTCAGATCCTCATATGCAAAATCTAGCTTTAAATATAAACAGATAAATATGTGATTGAATAAATGCCCATATGAATATATGAAAGCACAAAGGGTGCTATGAGTAGAGAGAAAAGAGCAAAGGAGAGGGAAAAAAGAAAGAGTATGAACTATGAATAAAGACAATGTATATTTCTCTTAAGCAAAATCTAAATATAAATGAAAACACACACATTTGTGAAATAAAAACAAAAACAGGACTACTTGAAGGCTGAAAGGTTGTTTTTAGAGAAGTGAAAGTAGGATGAGAAAAGATTGTGTATGAAAATGAATACAATACAATAGTATACTGTATGAAAATTACATTTTAAAGCCAATTATTGTGAACAGTGTATAAAATCAGTAAAACTAAAGTAGCAAATGCAAAGCCCAGGGCTGTGAAAGACCTGTCAGAGATAGTAGGAGAAGGAAGAGCAGATGCAAAGATGAACCTGCCAGACCAGAGGATCACAGATTTCTATAGATTTAGATAAGTCTCATTGTAGGGTAAATACCTCTGCTGTTAGTGCTTGTGAAATGCGACTTTGTCATATACATTTGAATGGTGTTCTTTGGTGGCTCATTCACTTTTTGAGAGATTTTTTTTTACTTTATTTTAAATTCTGTGGTGTGTGTGTGTGTGTGTGTGTGTGTGTCTGTCTGTCTGTCTGTCTCTCTCTGTCTCTCTCTCTCTCTCTGTGTGTGTGTGTAAGGAAATTGGCTTGTGCATTTGAGTGCAGGGCTGTGGAGGCCAGAAGATGTCAGAACTCCTGAAAATTGAATTATACGTAGTTGTGAGCCATCCACTGTGGATACAGGGAACTGAACCTGGGTCCCCTGAAAGTACAGGAAGTGCCCCTGTAAGAGCAGGAAGTGCCTTTAACTGTTGACCTTTTAAGATAGTTTTTTAAAGGACGTATCAATTTTCTAAGAATAATTGGCTCCAAGTAGACAACAGAGTGTTTTCACTTAGTGGAGAAGTAGGGAGAGGTAGCACAGAGGAGAGAAGTAGCACAGAAATCTAGAGAGCAGTTTTGCAACTGAAATGGAGTTGGATTATCCCGAGTTGCCTGTTCTTTACCTCAAGAAACCATAATGGCAAACAGGGACAGATCTGTATTGCTAAATTATATGTGAAAGCAAAGAGAATCTTGCTCTGCCTTATTATGTATGCAACTGTGCTTTTGAGCTTACACTGCTTTTATTACCATAGCCAGGCCATTCCCCATCCAAGCAAGCTATTTTCATGCTGCCCTGTGATAAGGTCTGTACTGGACAAGAATTTTTTAATGTTTTTTTTTGTTTTATTTTTTTGTTTTTTTTTCCCCATTTGTTTGCTTGTCTCCTTGTAACCGAATTAGCACAGGAAGAAATCCTGATACAAGAATGGTATACTTGTTAAGGGTTCTGTTCTTTCCTGCAAAGCAAACTTTAGTCCTTCAGCCAAGGAAAAGCTAAGAGTGAAAGAAATAGAGAAAAACTGGGCTTGTCAGAGGGTTCTCTGAAAGGCTCCACTCAACAGGGGATCGAAGCAGATGCTGAGACTCACAGCCAAAATTTAGGCAGAGCACAGGGAGTCCTATGGAAGAAGAGGTGTGTGGGGACAGAGGAACATGGAGGGGACAGGAGCCCCACAAGGAGACCAACAAAGCAAAAGGATCTGAACCCAAGGGGTCCTAGAGAGACTGCTGCACCAACAGAGGACCATGCAGGGAGAGGACCTAGACCTCCTGTTCAGATGTGGCCAATTGGCAGCTCAGTCTCCATGTGGATCTCTGAGTGAGGGGAGCAGGGGCTGCCTCTATAGTGAACCCAATTGCCTGCTCTTTGATCACTTGCCCCTGGTGATTCGACCTTCTCAGGCCATGGGGGAAGAGGATCCACGCAGTCCTAATGAGACTTGATAAGCTATGGGCAGATGGCAACGGTGGAGAACTCCTCCTTTCAGTGGACTAGGAGAAGGGGATGGGGGAAAGAGCGAGGGAGGGTGAGACTGGGATGAGTTGAGGGAGGGGGCTTCAATCGGGATATATAATGAACATATTGTGAAAAACAATAAAAATAAAGATAAAAAAAGAATGAGCTTGCCATCACTAATTGCTCTACAGAAAGTTGCCTTGTTGCCTTGATAAGGGTTCTTTCCACTAACCAGTGCCCTGTGTCATACCCCAGGAAAACAAAGGCCTGTGGGAATCATGGTGAAGTTGCTAGCTGAACAAGAGTGACTATCCGAAGGAAATACAGTGTGCTATGATGTCTAAGAAAATTGGTGATCTATATTTCTGGGGACAGGGAGAATTGACAGAAGGTGACAGCAGTTTATCCTGAAGTTACTACATGCTTACACTGCAGTCTTGATTTACGTAGGACAATCATAATCTTGCACACTACTCTAACACATGGTACCACCTGAGTCCATGCCTGTCTCTGCATGTCCTTTTCTACTCCACAGGGAGACATCTGCACTGTGGTACACGTGCTCTTCCACTCTGGGATTCCTCTCTCTCTCTTTACCTCACAGATATTTCCACGCTTCTATTTGTTGAGTTCAACTCTGCCTTGCTGCTTGCTTCCGACAGGACACACACTCATTCACTGGAAATGAATCATTGCCTTTTAAAGCCAGGAAATCTCGCCTCTTTAATATTGCACCTAAACTCTGTCCAAAATTAAGTAAGGTCTTCTGTGTCTTTTTCATATCCATTCTCGCCATACAGCACCTAGCTACAGGAAAGCAAATGACATTTTGAATGTTTGCCTAGTCATCTCCTTAGCCAGATCTGTTGCTTCACCGGCTATGGTGTCCATTTTCCACATCCAGTTGGCAGTGCCAGGAGCCAGTGTGTAGCTCTCCATCAAGACTTAACAAGAATCTGAATTCTCTCAGCTGCCAATCAGCACTTCCTCCCTGTTCCTTTAAGCCCTTCCTAAAGTCTCCACAAGCCAGACCACAGAGTATCTGCTGAAGGCTGAGTCCCAACTCTAATACCATGCTTCAGATGTCGCCATTCTAATGTAGGTTTTGTTTTTCCTGATCTTCTTTATTTTTGTTTAATGGCTTCACTCTATTTCACTCCCCTTTAATTACTCTTGATGACTAATATTTTATCTCTAACAGAGCACATTAAAAAAAAAAAAAACGTGTGTTCATGCAATCAGTTCTGGCCCCTCCTTCATGTTTAAAGATCTTCTGAAATAAATTGAGTTTCAGAGAGAATACTAATAAACCCTGTAGCTTAACAGAAAATAAACAACACATATGAGCCATTTGGTCAAATTTCTCTAGATGTTATAGATGACCTAATCGGTTCAAAATATATAAGCTTAATAAGATAAAAAACATGTAAAGCTAAGATTCGACAACTATGGATATTTTTCTTAGAAATTATAAGACTTGTCTGTGAAGCCAATGATCTTTCCTTTACATAGACTTTTTCCTACAATTTTCTACTGTTTTTAGAGTCATGGAACAATTGTCATTGTAACTGAATTATGTCATGGAAATAGCTATTGAGCCCATAGACATTTACCATTTACTATTAGTTCAAGTATAGGTTTTCTAAACTTCTTTTTCTTAATTTTTATTTTTTTATTCACCTCATATCCTTGTTGTAGCCTCACTCCTCCTCTCCTCCAAGTTCCACCCTCCACCCTCCCCTCCCCTCTCTTCCTCCTTTGCCCTCCTCTTTTCTGAGGAAAAGGGGAGATCCAGCCTAGCTCATGAAGTTTCATTGGTACTGAGATTGTCCTCTTCCCCTGTGGCCTGGCAAGGCAGTCCCTCCAGTGGGAAGTGATCAAAAAGCTGGTTAGTGAGTCTGTGTTCAATGCAGTCCCCACTTCCATTACAAAAGAACCCACATGAGGCCTAAGCTGCCCATCTGCTACGCATTAGTAGGAGGCCTAGGTCCAGTTCCTGCATGATCCTTGGTCCCTGCTTCAGTCTTAGCAAGCCCCTCTCCTCTCGACCCTGATTAGTTGGCTCTGTTGTTCTTCTTGTGTTCTTCCTGTCACCTCCATGTCCTTTTCTCTTTCCTCCCACTATTCCCCAAGACTCCTTATGCATAGACCAATGTTTGGCTCTGAGTCTCAGCATCTTTTTTGAGATGCTGCTGGGAAGCACCTCTCCAAGGACAACTCTGCAGGTGTAGCAGAGCATCGTTCATAGTGTTAGGGGTTGGCACTCTCTGATGGAGTGAGTCTTTGGTTGGGACAGCTCAGGCTCTAAGAGCAACAATCAATAAATGGGACCTTCTGAAACTGAAAAGCTTCTGTAAGGCAAAGGACACTGTCCATAGAATGAAATGACAGTCTACAGACCACCTTCACCAAACCCACATTTGACAAAGGGCTAATATCCAAAATACATAATGCACTCAAGAAATCAAACACCAGTAAACAAAGTAACCCAATTAAAAAGTGAGGCACAGAACTAAACAGAGAATTCTCAAAGGAGGAATATCAAAAGGCCAAGAAGCACTTAAAGAAATGCTCAAATTCCTTAGCAATCAAATAAACTCATGCAACTCAAAACGATTCTGAGATTCCATCTCATACCAGTCAGGATGGCTAAGATCAAAATCTCACGTGATAGCACGTGCTGGCGAGGGTGTGGAGAAAGGAGAACACTCCTCCATTACTGGTGGGAGTGCAAACTTGTACAACCACTTTGGAAAAGTCTGGCTCTTTCTTAGAAAATTGGGGATAGCTTCACCTCCAGATCCAGCTATATACCTCTCCTGGGTATGTACCCCAAAGATGTTCTAACATACAACAAGGATGCTTGCTCAATTACGTTCATAGCAGCTTATTCACAATAGCTAGAATCTAGAAAAAACCTAGATGTCCCTCAACCAAAGAATGGATAAAGATATTGTGGCACATTTACCCAAAGTAAATGTAAATATTACACAGCTATTAAAAACAGAAATCATGAAAATTGCAGGCAAAATGGATGGAAGTAGAAAAGGACGTCCTGAGTGAGGTAACCCAGACCCAGAAATGCACACATAGTGTGTACTTACCCATAAGTACAGGAGAAGCGTACTATGAGGCACAGACTCAAAGAAGGTAGGTATCATAGCGAATCCAAGGGAGGTTACATAAATCTCACTCGGAAGGGGAAATAGACTAGACAAAGGTCTGGCTGAAGAGAGGAAACAGGTAGGAGAGGGGGCACAGAAAGCTAAGAGGGTGGGGTAGAACACAGAACTGGGGAGAGCCAGGGCAAAAAGACAGACTCTGACTCGTTTCAGAGAAAGCGTGTTCTTAGGAACAGTCTTACTTTCTTTGGCCATTTCAGCTCACACTATGCTTACTCCTGCATAAAAAATATAAATTCAATAACTAGCATCTGAAATATTTTTCTGATATGTATTTGTAGTAGCAACTACAAGTATATAGAAGGCCTATAGAGAAAAGAGAAACTGAGGGTGGCGGTATCTCCATGACAAGCTGGAGACCTAAGTCAGAGTAGACTCCTGGGAAGATATGAGACTCCTAGTAGCAGAAGCCACAGAGACTGAAGAGGATACCCACTAACTAGAACAGTCTTCTAGCAGAGGGAGGGGAACACCAACCCACCAACAAAAACTTTGACCCAAAATTTACCCTGCCTACAAGATGTACAGGGATAAAATTAGAGCAGATAGGGCAGAGGTTGAGGAAATGCCCAACCAATTCCTCAGCTTCTCTTCTCACTGTCCTCAGCATAAGTCCTCTCCTTGAGGGAGTCCTATATTGTCTCTTTTTCTTTCTAATACCCATGTCATCATCACTTTTGTATTCCCATCAACTCACATTCACCATAACAAACTAGTAAATGCTTTACGTTTCCAGAACATTACCCCAGCCATAATCTCGCAGATCCCTCTGACATCCTAGGTCTTCTAGGTAGCATGGAGTCTTTAACTGTATGCTCCATTAGACACATGACAGTGAGACTCACACTCCTACTTGTTTTATTTTTGAAACATATTTCTAAATGGTTGGTTGTTTAATTCTGCTTCCTCTGGCTTTTTTGAGCCTTCATTATTATTTTACTTTCTCTGGTTCATGGTGCTAATATTTCCTCACTTGGTTGGCCATTGATCGTTGTATGTTTTTGTTTGGAAACAGAATTCTCTTATGTATGTTCTTGGATGTGTCCATCTCCATTACAGATTCTAGCATTGTGTGCAGGTTCCTAGTTTACTGCTGTTGAGGTAAATTTTATTTGAAGCACATTACACATACTTGCCTCTGCTGAGACATGTCTTAATTTTCTTCTTAGCTATATCTGTATCAACCAGTTTTTAAGTGTTTTCTTAGATATTTGTAGATTTCAAGTGAAGGCAATGATATTAATATGCACAGTACGCCATTACAATTAACATATTCGGCTACATTTTATGGTGTTTCATAAACAAGTGAGAGAGAGAATCTTTACATCATCTTAATTACACAGTAGCTAAAACACTATCTTAATGGTAATAGGAGCTTAATTAATTTGCTGAATTACTTACATCAATCCCCGAATTCAAATTTATGTTTTAATTCTGACATGGTCTTGGGAATATAATTTTCAGGTAGAAGGAACCCACATTTCTCCTAGAGGATAGGCTACAACAAAGTGTTCATACTTTGAGACAGATGCAGGGACCCTGACTCATTTCAGAGAAAGCGTGTTCTTAGGAGCAGTCTTACTTTCTTTGGCCATTTCAGCTCATACTATGCTTACTCCTGCATAAAAAATATAAATTCAATAACTAGCATCTGAAATATTTTCCTGATATGTATTTGTAGTAGCAACTACAAGTATTTAAAAAATAAAAAACAAACTAGCCATCCAGTGTCAGAACAGTGACATACATCATACCTCTTGTTTTCAAGGAGGCCAGTATGCTGGAACAGATGGTGTCACAGCAAAGTACCAAATGATGCTGAAATAAAGGCAATGAAGGCAGATTGTGCAGAAAATCTTATGCCAATTGTGAAGATTTGGCTTCTTACCTCTGCCTCGTGCAGAAAAAGTGAATGTGAATGAAGGAGTGATGCTATTTTCATGTCTTAGCGGTGTTGTAGGATGTATTAAGTCTTTCACTTGGGCTTTGTTGGGAAGAGCAGAGCTGCTGACCAGTTCAGATGTCGCTGTGGTTAAGTAGATATGAGAGGATGGTCTGGTCCAGGAACAACTGTAGTAGTTGTTGTGTAGTCAGATTCTGAGCCTGTAACTTGAAGGGGGAAAGAATAAGCACCTCTTTTTACAACCTCCCATCAGCCATGCAAGTTATATCTTAAAAAATTCAAATAAAAGGAAGAGATTGCTGAATCCTCCAAACCAAAAGGGGATTTCTCCTTTTTGTTATAGGGAACGTTTGATTCTTCAGGCTCTATCAAATGGTGTGGACTTATTGTAGGTGAAGGACTTCAGATGATATCCCATCTCTGTGCCTGTGTCATCATTCCCAGTGTCTACAGTCACGGCAGCAGTCACTCTCCAACTTTTTGGTTTCAGATGCTTCTCACTGATGCAGAAATCATTGAGATAAGTCAGATATCAGAAGCCATAAAAGAATTTAAATAGAGAGAATTTTATGAAAAGGAATATTTCCAAATGATGATAGGGGAAAAGGGAGGATAAATATTCATCAGAGCTAGAGGAGAGTCCTCAAGTGAGGACTCACAAAGAGGCTCAAAGTTTACAGGAGAAGGTCTGTGCATAACAGTTCCCAGTGCTTTCCTGAACTAAGCAAGGCCACAGAGACTAGAGAAGACCAGGGTGGGTGTCATGTCCAAGCCGGTAGCCGTAAGAAAGAATCGCTGCAAAATGACAAGCACAGCGCTGATACACAGACAGTTACGTAGAAACGGACATACTTGGAGTGCGCCAGGTGTGTGAGAGGAAGGTGGTCCTCTGACGTAGGTAAGCTGAGCAGCAGTGACGTGAGCAAGGTGAGAAGCAGGGCTGATTCTGCCCTGTGAGCAAGATTCATGTTCTGTAGTGTTAGGGACCCTAAAGTGCCTCTGGGGAGGTTTAGAAGTTCACGTTCTCACGTAACTTCAAGATCAGGGTGCAGATTCAATTTATTTGGCGTGATAAAAACATATGGACAAAAAGCAACTTAGAGGAGAAAGGGTTTATTTTAGTTTACAATTTAGTTTGTAGCCCATGATATCAGGAAAGTCAATGAATGGCTAGTGATATAACATCCATATACAAGTGCGGAGACAAATAAATTCATGGATGCTTACTTGCTTGCTTGTCTGTGCTCAGCTCACTTTATCAACTCTCAGGTAGCAATTGACTTAACTAAGGCAATTCCCCACAGGCATGCTTTATAGGCCAACCTGGTACCCACAGTTCTTCAGTGAGACTCTCATTCCAGGTGATTTTAGGTTGTCTTAAGCTGACAGTTAGAGCCAGCCATTACATAGAATAAAAACATCTTACCTTGCAGTGTCATTCCTGTGCACTTCTTGCTGAGTAATAATGGCAAGACTTTGTCAACACAGCTATCTTTTCACGGTTGAAAGGGATAAATCCATTACAGTACATATACCTGAAAGAATTTCTGTTTATGTTGAATGGATCTATTATAAATTAACGCCTAAGGGGTTTTCATAGTATATTTTTCATTTATTTAGACGGGCCATCATACATACACTGTATATTAACGTACAACCATATGTTTATGCATGATAACTACGGCTTAAATAGTAAGAACAATAGGTTTCACCCCAGGGCCTATGACCTCCCACATCAGATTTATTACCAGGTTTATAGAACCAAGCATAAATTCCGTTCTGTGAAGCAGGCTTTAAGTACAACCAGAAAGCAAATGACTGCCATAACGCTCATACCATTTCTTTGCCAAAGGAAACATCTTGCCTGCCAGGCCGGTTTTGTAGTATATAGGGTCCAGCACTAGGTAAGACCACTGATGACTTTTTCTATACTAAGAGCTTGTGTAACTCCTTCTAGTGTTACTAAAGCTAGCCGGCAGAGAGTGTGCTATCATATTTCTAAATGGTCATGTTGATATGCTGTCTAAATACTTATGTTAATAAATATAGATTTCTGCTGCTCTCTACATTCCACAGAGAAGCTTCTTTGGCAGTCTATGATGCTCTGTGCAGAGAGCCATGACAGTTTAAAGTGCTGAAAATAAGAAAAGGTGAGCCATCAGCCACAGGTAGGACATTTACATTAACCTCTATCCCCTGCACTCAAAGTGCAGGAAAGATAGTGGAATAGGGTACAAAAAGAATGTACGGCTGGAGGCCAAGAAGTGATGTGAAACACTGTCTATTGGACGTGTCGGTGATGCTACACACATGAAGTCAACCGCATGTGATCACCTTCACACGTCCTGCACAACACCAGGCCAGTAACACACTCCGACATGGACGGGAACAAGGGTGTGCTAAGGTCTCACTCCTAGCCGAGGAAATATGGGCACTTGATGAAAGCTTGAGGGTGTCACATTTATTTGTGACTATAGCCACAGTAGATAGCATACCCATGTGGTCATATGGACAACAAATGTTAGATTCAGTAGATTACTGTGAAGAAGAAGAAAGAGGAGGAGGAGGAGAAGGAGGAGGAGGAGGACGAGGAGGAGGAGCAGAAGAAGAAAAGAAGACATGAAATTGGGAAGGAGATATGTAGGGAAGCTTGAGAAAACTCGGGGGAGGGATGACCTAGGACACTGGATGATCAAAATATACTGTACTTATGTATGAAACTTTTATATATTAAGTAAAATATTATTTCAAAATGGAAAGTATTGATACTATTTTACAATTTCAGTTGATACATGAAAAAAGAAAAGGAAATTTGCATTTCAATATTTTGCAAATTGTTTTGGTTATAATATTTTTAGAACTTATTAAACTTATGCTTAAAAATGGGAACTTAAAGACAGAAAAATATTTAATGACCTTTGTATGTACGTGGGTGGTCTTTTTGATATAATTTCAAATTTCATCTTATGGTCATGATTAGCTGCACTGTGAGATGTGAAACAATGAAAACATGCTATTCGTTCTGTAAATCAGTAAACGCACAATTTAAACTGTTGTGAATGCACATTTATCTCATACATTATTTGATGATAACATATCAATGATCTGAAAAATATTCATGTTTTTTGAAGTTATCCCAAACTTTGATGTATTTCCTTACACTTTCCGGTAAGATCCCATTTTGATGGTCTCAAACGAAAAATTGTTAAATACCACAAAGTTAACAGAATTCAATGTCAGATAAAAGTTTTCTAAATGTTTGAAGTTCAAAAATTTCTTTGGTGTCATATATTATCGGTTGAAGCTTATTAGTTGTTTATTTTAGAAACCATTTGACAAATATTAAAATAAAAGTCATTAATAGTTTATCATCTTGTAAATAATGTTTCATGTTAACCATGTTCCATAATAAAAACTTGTAATGTAACCATCCAAGCCCTTTTCCTTTAGGCCACTACTCTACTTTCATTCGCACATATTTTATTCATACTTTACAATTTGTCACAAGAATATTATAAAATGTGCATTTATGTAAATTGATGAAATTGATGATGCTTAATTGACAGTATTTTCAAATGAAGGTGAGTTTTTTTTCATTGCAAAATGTGTTTGAAAATACAGTGAGTACAAACATATGCCTTTATTTCTGCTAAGACACCAATTATATCCTCTGCTGTCTATAGACCGTTATTTCCCTCCCTTTGAATTCCCTTAGCACTTGGGGTATAGTCTAATGCATATTATCTTATTAACACTTAAGTTGTGGTTATTCACATACTGTCCTTGTCTCATTTTCAGGGTTACCCAGGATTTAGATTTAATTTCTCTCCATAGTCTATCTCTTCTTTCAGGGCCGATGACTAGATCAGTGACTCTCAAGTAGGCTAATCTAATAAATATTCATTGAATATATAGATAAACAAATACTTTAAAGAGGGCAGTGGTTCTTACTTGTTGACAGTCATTTATAATAGAACTTCTAATTAAGCTCTAATATAAGGATTAATTTTAAAATATGTGTGCAATATATTTTATATTTACCAATGTATAATGGTTCTCATTTGGCTTAGAGGAAGGTGTTAAATAACTAGCAGTGTCTCAGCTCTGTGAATCAATCATAAATAATTCCTAATGAATGAATAAACAATTTGAGGATAAAGATGCATTTAAGAAACAAGAACTGTCTTTGCTTATGAGTCTCAGCATCTGCTTTGAAATATTGCTAGGTAGAGTCTTCCAGAGGCCCTCTATGGTAGAGGGCCTCCTGTCCTGTTCCTTGTTTTCTCATCCATCCCATTTGTCTTTCTAAGTGAGGATTGATCATGTTATCCTGGGACTTCCTTCTTGCTCCTCCAGCAGTGGAGGAGAGTTCTCCTCTCTCCACATCCTCTCCAGCATTATTGTCACAGCATGTATTGTCAGTTTTTGATCTTAGCCATTCTGATGGGTGTAAGGTGAAATCTCAGGGTCGTCTTCTTTAGGTGTACACATTTTAGTAGGTTTATCCTATCTTATAGGTGTAGTATCCACTTATAAGTGAGTATATACCGTGTGTGTCTTTCTGCTTCTCGGATACCTCACTCAGGATGATCTTTTCTAGATCCCACCATTTGCCTGCAAATTTCATGATTTCCTTGTTTTTAATTGCTGAGTAGTATTCTATTGTGTAAATGTACCACAATTGCTGTATCCATTCAGGGACTCATATGAAAGAAGAAGGAGTTACTAAGACCTGGAGAGGACAGGAGTGCCACAAGGACCAAATATATCTGGGCACAGGGGTCTTTTCTGATACTGATTCTCCAACCAAGGGCCATGCATGGATATAACATAGAACCCCTGCTCAGAGCCCATGGCAGCTTAGCATTCAAGTGGGTTTACCTCCTAAGGGGAACAGGAACTGTCTCTGACATGAACCAAGTGGCAGGCTCTTTGACCTTCCCCCCTCCTCCCGCACCAAGGGACTACATCTGTGCAGGGATTCTACATTATCTCCATGCATGATCCTTGGTTGGAGTATTAGTCTCAGAAAAGACCCCTGTGACCAGATTTCTTGGTTCTGTTGCTCTCCTTGTGGAGCTCCTATCTCCTCCAGGTCTAACTATCTCCCCCCTTTTTCATAAGATTTCCTGCCCTCTGCCCAAAGTTTGGCTGTAAGTCTTAACATCTGCCTTGATACCTTGCTGGGAGTCTTTCAGAGGCCATCTGTGGTAGGCTCCTGTCCTGTTCCCTGTTTTCTCCCTCTTCTGATGTCCATCCTGCTTGCCTTTCTGAGTGAGGATTGAGCATCTTACGCAGGGTTTTCCTTCTTGCTTAGCTTCCTTAAGGTGTACAGATTTTAGTATGTTTATCCTGTATTATATGCCTAATATTCACTTATAAGTGGGTATATATCATGTGTGTCTTTCTGTTTCTGGGATACCTCACTCAGGATGATCTTTTCTATGTCCCACCATTTGCCTGCAAATTTTATGATTAGCTTGTTTTTAATTGCTGAGTAGTATTACATTGTGTAAATATACCACAAGTTCTGTATCTATTCTTCCATTGGGGGGCATCTGGGTTGTTTCCAGATTCTGGCTATTACAAATAAAGGTGCTATGAACACAGTTGAGCAGAGTCCTTGTTGTATACTTGAGCATGTTTTGGATTTATGCCTAGGAGTGGTATAGCTCGTTCTTGAGGAAGCACTATTCCTAATTGTCTGAGAAAGCACCAGACTGATTTCCAAAGTGGTTGTTCAAGTTTACATTCCCACCAGCAGTGGAGGAGAGTTCTCCTCTCTCCACATCCTCTCCAGCATGTATTGTCAGTTTTTGATCTTAGCCATTCTGATGGGTGTAAGGTGAAATCTCAGGGTCGTTTTGATTTGCATTAGTGTGAGTCTTACATCATCATTTAAAGACCCAAGAAGAGCCATGAAAGACTTCCTGAGCAACAACACATCCTCCACAGTCTTGCTTTGGACCTAAGACCTGCCAGCTTCTGGGCATGCCAGTTTCTAAACAGACAGACCAACAAACAGCTAGACTGAACCCTAATACAACAGGCCCAACCATCAGTAACTTAAACCGTCTCAGTTTCCAGACTATGGGGAGGTTTATGGATAAATGGTATAAAGGTCATCCTTTTTCAGGTAGCAATCTTGTGTGTTTCTAAAGTAAAGTTACTGGTATTATGGGGTTTACATATTTTATCTGATGTGTGCTGGGATGGGCTATGGATATATACCCTGGTAAAATAAGAACACTGATTCACCTCTGAATTAGTTTGCTGTCTATTGCTGTGTTAAGCACATTGACCAAAAGCAACTTGAGGAGAAAAAGGTTTATTTGGCTTACACATCCATTTCAGTTCCTAAAGGAAGTTTGAGCAAAAACTCAAGGCATGATTCTGTAAGCAGGAATTGATGCAGAGGCCATGGGAGACCCTTGCTTACTGGCTTGTTCTCCATACATTGCTTATTAACTCCTGTATTCTTGTACCACCCATGACCACTTGCTCAGAGGTTGCACTATCTACAGACTGCTGGGCCATTCCCATTCCGTATCAATCATTAATCAAGGGAATGCACCTCATTCTTGCCCACAGGCCAGTTTTATGGAGTTATTTTCTCAATCGCTGTTTCTTCTCCCAGATGACTCTAAGTTTGTGTAGAGTTGACAAAAAAAACCTAACAGGGACGATCTTCAACAATGATAATTCTTTGCTAAACTGTCAGCTGTTTTGCATAGCTTTTCTTCGCCCTGGATGGATTATCATCCTCTGTAACTATCAGGTTGGTCTGTTGATAATTTTTCTTTCAAGATGTGTGCCAGGAAGTTTACCTTCCATACTGTGCTAATTCCAAAGAGTCTCATCAAATATCATGCATAGAATTATGTTAGTTAGAAGCCACCAGGACTCGAAAAACAACCAGAGTGAACTGACTCTCAACCATGTTTCACAACAGGTTGGAGAAATGTTGCTTATATTTATTTTTCTTCTCCGATTGAAAGACACTGGGCACACCAACCACTACAGAAGAAGAGTGGTTCCATTTAAGGGAGTAATTGACCAACATATGATGCACTCTCGTGATCTTTTGGTGTATTTAGTTACTGTTTGGTGGGGTTTGGTTTGGTTTGGTTTGGTTTGGTTTGGTTTGGTTTGATTTGGTTTGGTGAAATCATTGTTTTGTTCTTTGGGGATATTGTTTTATTTTGTTATTCCTTTTGAGTATTTTGTCGTGGTATTTGTTTTTTTTGTTCCTATTTTGAGAAATAACTTTAATTTGGAAAGGAACTGGAAAGACTTGGGGGAGAGGAAAGTACAATCAAAATATACTTAAATTTATTAAATTTAAAAATTGTTTTAAATGATACAAATATTTTCATAAATAAATAAGAGCAGCTCTTCCAATTACAAGCATAGATGAGGGGGGAAAATTCTAACTCAATGGCATAGATCATATCTTTAGCAAGATAAAAAAAAAAAAAAAAAACTTCTCAAAACTAAAGAAAAGCCCATACAAATACAAGAAGGATAAAGAACATGAATTACGTAAGACTAAAAACAAAATGTGAAGTGTTGAAAGGTCAGAAGAAAACACAGGTAGTAGCTTTCAAGATATAAGCATAGAAATAAACTTTCTCTTTTTCTTTTTTTAAATGTTTATTTATTTATTATTTATTACAATTCATTCACTTTGTATCCCAGCTGTAGCCTCCTCTCTCTTCTCCTCCCAGTCTCACCTTTTCTCCCTCTTCTCTTCCAGAGCAGAAAGACACACATTAGAGTATATACTCACTGATAAGTAGATATCAGACATATTATATAGAATATACATACTAAAATCTATTTTCCTAAAGAAACTAAACAACCCTCCAGGTCTTTCTATCTTCCCCTTATTTCAGAAGATTCCCTGCACTCTGTCCAAAGTTTGTCTATGAGTCTCAGCATCTGCTTTGATACCATGCTGGGTAGAGTATTTCAGAGGCCCTCTGTGGTAGGCTCCTGTCCTGTTCCCTGTCTTCTCCCACTTCTGATGCCTATCCTGTTTGCCCTTCTGAATGAGGAATAAACATCTTCCCTAGGGTCCTCCTTGTTGTTTAGCTTTGTTCAGACTATAGATTATAGTATGTTTTTGCTATGTTATGTATCTAATAGAGACTATTACTCTAACAAAGGACCAGGCATGGAGAGTACCTAGACCACCTGCTCAGTTTTAGCCCATAAGCAGCTCAGTTACCAAATGGGTTCCCTAGTAAGGAGAGCAGGGGCTGTCTCTGACATGAACTCAGTGGCAGGCTCTTCAATCACCTCCCACTTGTGGGTGCAGCCTTGCCAGTCCACAACGGAAGAAAATCCAGCCAGTCCTTATGAAATGTAATAGGCTAGGGTCAAACTGAAAGAAAGAGGACCTCCCCTATCAGTGTACTAGGGGAGGGGCAAAGGGGGAGAAGAAGCATAGAGGACATCAGGTCTTGAACTGTTTTATTCATTTCCATCACTGGTTGTTGAGTTTTCCGGTATTTCTTTAAGTGATTTATTGGTTTCCACTTTAAAGGCCTTTATTTGTTTGATTGTATTTCCCTATATTTCTTTAAGTGATTTATTGTTTTCTTTTTATAGGCTTCTACCATCTTCACAAGCATAAATTTAAGGTTGTTTTCTGGTGTTTCAGCTGTGTTAGGATATCCAGAGCTTGTTGTCATAATGCCCTGGTTTTTGATGATTGTGTTGTATGCTGGTTGTCCATCTGGTCATCCCTGGCCTTGGCTTATTGTTCCTGAAGCCTGTTGTCATCTTTCAGCTTTCCTGGTGCCTTAGGTCATAGAATGGGGGTTGGATTTCCTCAAGTTTGCCTACAGCTCTGCTCTTCTGGATGAGTCTTATTTGGACCTATCAGCAGAGAATTAGGGTGTGAGTTTCTAACCAGTGTGATCCTCTGAGTTCTTACAGGTCTCCTTAAGAGAGCTGGTAGAGCCTTGAACAATAGGCTGGATCTCAGGTCTCTGGAATCAGGAGTCATCCTCGGGATGGCGGGGGTGGTCTGGAACTGTGGGTCCCTAGCTCCCCGGATGCCCACTCTCAACCGGAAAACACAGCCATATGTGTTTTGGCATCAGAAACCAGCTCATTTTCTTGCTCTGCAGTCTCTGATCTTCTGCTATTCAGATAGGTACATGCTGGGCACTGCAATCTTGGAAAATGCCATCAGAGTTTGTTTTTTTTTTTAAATATAGAGTTATTTACGACTGATAGAAGGGGTTGCTTTTTATAATAATAATGTTTTTAATAACTTTTGGAGTAGTTTGGAACATCCAAAAATACGGTTTCTATTAAAATCTCTATAGACTAATATTGATAGTATATTTCCATCACTAATGTACAAATGCTGAGATTGTAATCCACATCTAAACTTTCAGAATGTAACATGGAAACTGCATAGTTTTTCATTCGAGCAAATGGCATTTTGAGTAATGGAGCAACTCACAGATCTAGCTCTGGCGAATCATTTTAATAAGAAAATGTTTTAGGTCCCACTATTTGGCTGCAAAGTTACCATGAGTGAAACCTCAGCCACAAATTCATTAGCTGAGTCATGAGCAGATGAAAATGTGTGTGTACGATCTTTCTAGGAAAAAAAAATATGTATTAAGGCCCCAGAAAGCTGCAGGAAATGAAAAATTTCCCAGTGCCTTTGACTTTTGTTACCAGTAACTATTCTTACCTGGTACATACAAACCTAATTTGAAGCTAGGCTGTAAATATTTTAAATCAATCACAGACTATTTAAAGCAATTAATTTTTTTTGAAATTTTAGGTTTCAAACTTTCTGAATAAATACGACTGGGAAGAGGTTTTTAATGCAAACATGTTCTCATTTCATCAGAAAAAGCTATGCAAACCCTGTGGTTAGAACATGATTGTATTACTCATGTATGCGCCATGCAGTACCCAAACCCTTTTATTCAAATAATTCTAGAGAGGACATTCAAACTTGAAATGTAGTTATGAATCTCCATTTATCCTCTGAGGAAAAGAAATGGAAGGTTCCTGTGAGTCATCTGTTTAAGTACACTACATTCCAAAGACCCCCTATGAAGACAGGAAGCCAAGTAAATTAATTTTTCTATTCTATAATTATTGCTCCCACATTCCTAGGAAATGAAAAATTAACTTAAAATAAACAAGCAATTTGGGATATAGTTCAGTTGACAAAATAATTTTGCCAGCTTCTCCATGCAAGCAGATGAACCAACTCACATATAAAATCTGGGCATGGGAAGGAAAAGAGTAGCACATCCCTGAAACCCACTGACAGCAACTGGAGCCTCCCTGACAAGCCTCATACCCAGTGAGAAACACTTCTATAAAAACATAATGGAATGCTCTTAAAGCACAGCACCTGGGTTTATCTCAGGCTTTCATATATACTCAAACCTGTTTACTTGCACACATAAAGATAGATAGATAGATAGATAGATAGATAGATAGATAGATAGATAACTCCTGAACATTGGGATTTATCCTATGGAGTAGTCTAACTTTTTGAATTCCTTTCAGTGTAACTCCTTAATAATTGTGTAATTACTGAAAACAGGCCAAGCACCAAAAACCTAGTCTTTTTCCACAGTTCATTCACTACACATGTATTCCCAGTTTTGCATCTGAGTATAGTTCTCCAAGAACCATTTGCTCTTGCTCTGATATCTAGCTGCATAAATAAAAGGTAAAGTGAAACAGTAATGGAGCCAGAATACTGATATCATTATTTAGAACTGGCAATACAGACTTGGTGCACTATTAACAAACAATTCCAAAGTTTCTATTGTTTAACCATATAATGATTAGGTCATTCTTTGAATATGATCTGTTCTAGATCAGGGCACATGTGCACAAGACATATAACTAAGGAACTAGGACAGCTCTCTGTTCATGCTCTACCATCCAGTATGAAGCTTTGTCCATTAGTTCTTCAGGGAAAGAGAAAATTGTGACATGATTTTTCCAAACCTTGGCAGGTAACTTCTAAAGCACCCAAGATATATAGTAATAGAAAAACCAAAAATCTTAGTAAGTTGTGACTTTAGAGATATATTTTGTTTGTGATATATTAAAAAATTTATTTTTAACTTTAAAAACTACTGTATATTTTTAAAAATGCAAAAGTTTTATTGCATTGTAAATCTCATCACAAAACCAACAAGTTAAATATATTCCATAATTAAATCATACCTCTGTATTGACTTTATCTCTTCTAAACATAAATTTTGATTAACTCACTGAGAAAAATATATTTAATGACTATGTAGAGCAAAATTCACATACAAATTTAAATATACAGGCAGATCTTTCTCAGATGCATAAAATCTATGATACACTAACTATAACCAATAAAGGAATACATATATATATATATTACACTTTACACATGCTGTTCAAATAAATCAATGTTTTAGTTCTTAAGAGCTTCTAGATAAACCACCACTACAATAATGAAGGAATGAGTAGGGAATGAATGATGAACCAGAGCCCAGAGCTGATGGTTTGGAAGTAACTGAACTACAAGCAATGTCTGTCAGTGAAGAGGTCCCAGCAACCTTAAGCTGACCTGATTATCTGTCCTTTTCAATGTGTCACACTGAAAACAGTGAGAATTTCACTACTGTTTAAACTTGCATATATATATATATATATATATATATATGAATTCTCAAAAATATTGTTTTAATTGATTCACTTATTAATGGTTGATAAAATACTGATAGAAGCATAACAAATCCAGCATAACACAACGACCCTAAGGGCGCAGTAGTGGCACACACTGTGTCAGTAACCAACAGCTCTCTAATTCGACTAACTACCTGCTCAACAAGAATGAAATCATGGGTAGTATTGGAAGCTCAGCCACCATCCAGAGATAGTGAAGTCATGGATCCTAGAAGAGAACCTTACACATTTGCTCAACCATGTTTGTAGCAGCTTTATTTGTAATAGCCAGAAGCTGGAAACAACCCATATAACCCTCAACTGTAGAATGGATGCAGAAATTGTGGTACATCTACACAATGGAGTATTACTCTGCAATGAAAAATAAGGAAATCATGAAATTTGCAGGTAAATTGTGGGAACTAGAAAGGATCATCCTGAGTGAGCTGTCCCAGAAACAGAAAGACACACACTATATATAGTCACTCATATAGACATATACCATAGGAGAAACCTACTAAAATCTGTATATCTAAAGAAACTAATTAAGAGAGAGGACCCTGACTAAAATGCTCAATCCCCATCTTGAAAAGCAAAGAGGATGGACATCAGAAGAAGAAGAAAACAGGAAACAAGTTAGGAACCTGCCACAGAGGGCCTCTGAAAGGCTCTGCCCTGCAGACTATCAAAGCAGACATTGAGACTTATGGCCAACTGTTGGGCAGAGTGCATGGAATCTTATGTAAAAAGTGGGAAATAGTAAGATCTGGAGAGGACAGGAACCCCACAAGGAGAGCAACAGAACAAGGAAATTTGAACACAAGGGTTTTCCCAGAGACTCATACTCCAACCAAATACCATGCATGGAGATAACCTAGAACCCCTGCACAGATGTAGCCCATGACAGTTTAGTGTCTAAGTGGGTTCCATAGTAATGGGAAGAGGGACTGCCTCTGACATAATCTGATTGGCCTGCTCTTTGATCACCTCCCCCTGAG
>REGO01000153.1:2602411-2664412 GCA_010120015.1 Rhombomys opimus | reverse complement strand
GATACCTTTTTCTCAGAGGCGGGACCTGGGGCATCAACCTGCATGCAATCAGACATGCTCTTCTCTGGGTCGAAAGCGGCTGACCCTGAGTGCAGTGCTTAGCCTCGCATCCTGAGCGTAACATTTTAGCTTTTTATGGTAGCCAACCATGCTTGGGGATACTGTCCTGCTTCAATCGCTGTAAAGGCCTGAATGATCATGGCTGCATTACACTGTTTAAATTGTATTTTTTATTCACCAGATTTAATTGTCATCTTGGAGGCTTACTGCTGAATAAACTCACCCTTTCTAACTCTTTCTGTGGGTTCAGATCAGCTGTTCTGGCTCAAACTCCTCTTCAAACTGCCTGACTCAAATTGGCTTCTCTTGGCTTCTCACTGACTTGCTCTGCTTGGTCTCAAATTAACTCTGGCAATTTGTTCTAATCCTTGGTCTTCTTCTTTTATTTATTTTTATTATTATTATTAATTACACTTTATTCATTTTGTATCCCCCCATAAGCCCTCCCTCCTCCCCTCCTGATCCTACCCTTCCTCACCTTTCTGCATGCATGCCCCTCCCCAAGTCCACTGATAGGGGAGGTCTTCCTCTCCTTTCTGATCTTAGACTATCAGATCTCATCAGAAGTGGCTGCATTGTCATCTTCTGTGGCCTGGTAAGGCTGCTCCCCCCTTAGGGGGAGGTGATCAAAGAGCAGGCCAATCAGATTATGTCAGAGTTTCTTCTAATGCTCTGGCTTCAACTGCCTCTGAAGAAACAAATGAACTCAAATCAATGCACTGCACTCACTCAACTTAATTACATGAACTCAAATCCACTCAACTGAAATGACTCTTCACTGACTTCCAACTGCCTGACGGAACTCACCTCTACTGTACTGTCTTCTCTACTGAACTCTCTACTGTACTCTACTCTCTCACAACTGCACCC
Organism: Rhombomys opimus; assembly: GCA_010120015.1. Classification (NCBI taxonomy): domain Eukaryota; kingdom Metazoa; phylum Chordata; class Mammalia; order Rodentia; family Muridae; genus Rhombomys; species Rhombomys opimus. Next base: position 2,663,482 of record REGO01000153.1, on the reverse strand, counting down.
TTCTCTACTGTCTCACTTCTACCAGACTGCTCTTAATTAGCTTCTTTTCCCTGTATCCTTTCTCTGACTCATTCTGTCAAATTTTATTCTGATTTGTAATTTTGTCTATCCTCCTTTAGATGTCTTTGTCTATTCTAAGGAAAGAGATCAAAGGTGTATACTAAGGGCTTGTCTGCATTCCAGTCAGGTCACACAGACCGAGGTCATTGAATGTGATCCCTTGCCAGATCAGCCTTGTTGCAGGACTAAAATTCTTCTACAATTTACAAAATAAATACTGCTTGAAATGCCTGAGCTACATACCAATAAGCATGAATCCTTGATGGGCTCCTTCAGAATTATGATATTTTGTTAATTAGTGATCAGAGTCTCTAAGAAAAAAGACAGTTATCAGCTTTCCATGTGCATTTTTACTCAAGTTGTTTTGAGAATTATTGTCTCAGAATCAACATAAACAATGAATGAATGAATGATTGAATGAAAAAGGGGCCCTTACATACTTTTCTAAAGGCTCATTATGAGAAACAGCAACTGCAGTCTATTGAACTATTGTACTTTATAGAAATGTTTTGAACTAGTTACTGTCATTAATAAAACTTGATGGTAATACAGTTGATCCATTTATCTGATTATGTTTCCTGTGACTAAAAATATTTTAGGGTTAGTTAATGACATAATTAAATTGTCATTTTATATGTCAAATTATAACAATCTTCTGCAAATTAAAATGACAGTAGCTAAATTTGTTCCAAGTATTGTTTATATTCAAAACATATGCACGTGTTAAATCATGAATATATAGATAAAATGCTAAAAGGTTTAAGGAGATACATCATTAATTGTTCTAGTTTGCTTTTTGGTACTACGATAAGATATTGACCAAAAGTATCTTGAAAAGGAAAGCCAGATAAGAAAAGCCAGATCATGGGGTACAAGGCAGAAGCCTAGGGGCAAGAACTGAAGCAGAGACAATGGAAAGATGCTGCTGACTAGCCTGCTTCTCCATCAGGCTTAACTACTTTTTTTATATACCCCAGGCCCACTTGCCTAGCTAGCGCTAGCCCCTCCAATATTGCAAAGGACTCATGATCATTTAGCTAAAAAAAAAAAATGATGCCCCACAGAGTGTCCACAGGCTAATCAGATGGCAGCAATTTCTCAATTGAGTGTCCTTCTTTGTAGGTGACCCTAGTTTGTGTCATGTTAATACAAATTAATCATCACATTAGTCACACTTTACTTCTGAAAGTATTTGTGGAAACAGAGCAGTTTGTTGAAGATGGTTGGTTAAAAAGGACAAATGTAGCTTTAAATTTTCATTATAAAACTTGTCAGTGGAGTTATCTAAGGGAGCTTATTTTATTTCTTCTCCAAAATTAAATAATAGAACCTTCCTAGTAGACAGTTTCTACCACAAAGGATGATTAAATGTGACAGAAACTCAATGACTGAAAACTAGTGAAGCCTTCAAGCATGCTGCTGTTTTAAAAAATATATATGATTTAAAATAACTACAATGCTTGAAACCTGAAGGTAGTTCATTGAGTCTCTAGTTGCAGAAAATATCTAAGCCTCTAATTAAAACACAATTGTTATTACTGCAGACAATATTCATTAAGTGCAAAGTTTCATATTTGTTTCATAAATTTCTGTGAGTCTATGTCTTTGTTCCAGTAGAAATGTTATTTTATGAAAGAAAGAGATGTGAGGAGTCTCTGTACATCTGCCTACTAGAGCTCCTTAAGTATGTCTTGATCGGGCAGGAAGTAGCTTTCATTGGAGCAAGGAGAAAGGTCCCTGGAGTACATAATCATGTAATATTTAAATTATTTGAGACAGAAATTGCCTGTAGACTATTTAGTGTTAGCTAAGATGATGCTAAAAATTAAATAATACGTACAATTCTGGTATCAATATTAATCTTTATAACTGAGATTGAAAATGTATTTAAAGATTGTAAGGTACGTTTGGTCATAATGCCTTGAAGATCTTCCATGGAAATAAAACTAGTGAGAAATTCCTTGTGAATATGGAAGCAACTAATTTGTTGAGAATTGATACAAACCACAAATCAGAAGAAATTTCAAATATTACGAACACCCAAAAGTACCTTAGCCATCGCCTTAGACATGGCACAACTTCATCCATGTTTGTATTAAAATTTATAAATCTCTTATCAAAAAATACAAAGAAAATGTTATGTATAGCAATACTGCTGACATTTAAAGAGGAAACTCTAATGGGTGTGAGAAAGCATCATGACGGGCTGCTTTGATTGGCTGCTAAGTTTTCTGCTAAAGCCTGGGCAGGTATACTTAAGTGTGTTTTATTTACGATTTTAGGTGTATGTACACATTTCTAAAACTATTTCAGAAATATGACCATTGGACAATAGTAGACTCTTGAATCAAGCATTACAAAATGTCATGTATATATCAGCAGATATAATTAACAAAAATAGTTATTCAGAATAACCTAAAGAGAGTAAGAAAAAGAAAGTCAGTAGATGTAAGAGACAATTAAAAACAATAGCAGTTCAAATTCCCTGTAGATATCAAGGGACGGGAAAAAGGGTGATTAAAACATTTAAAAAACTGAAGACTGATAAAGTGATTTAAAAATGAAATTGAAGCCGGGCATGATGCTGCACATCTGTAATCCGAGCACTTGGGGAAGCAAGGGAAGGTGGACCTCTGAGAGTTCAAGGCCAGGCTGTTCTACAAAGCCAGTCCAGGATAGCCAAGGCTACACAGAGAAACCGTGTCACAAAAACAAAAATCAAAACAAACAAACAAAAAGAAATAAAAGAAAAAAATTGAAAAGATCATTTTATATGATATCAGAAAAATGTATTACAAGCAAGAATGTGTTTCAATAAAGAGAAAACTACATTTTGTTAACTATAGATACATGCATAGTAATTAATAGTTAAACTGAACAATCTCTGCTAAAATTTTTCTGAACTGAGGTGTGGTTTTTTTTTTTCCTTGATTTTGAAATAATGATGCTGTAAATACCTGATACCAAAGAGTCTCCTCAAGTTTGACCAGAAATGGCCTTGACATGGTGACAAACTGCCTCTGGTGACACATCACTAAGTTTGAAATAGTATGCTTATAAAGGTCATAAATTTTTAAGGGAAATTTAATAAAGATAGAGGACTCTTCACTGTAAACTCTAAGTGGTTTTTAAACTTTATTTAAGAAATAAACTTGAAGGTCTTCTGGTGAGAAATCCAGCGAGCCTCAACGGGATACAAGTATAACCAAATGTGGAGCAACAGTGAAAAGTTACAGATATTTAGACTCATAAAATATCCAGAAAAATAAGTAAGATGTGGCATATACTTAGACTACAGTAAAGGGAAAATTACAAATACAGAGAAAATTCATTTTAAAGTATAAGCTAAATTTCAAATTTATAGTAATTTTTTTTTTGCTTTCTATTGAAATAACTTAAAATTTTATTTCAGCAGTTTTCCAATGTATACAGGCTGTCTGTATTAAACTTTTTAGTTTGTTTGTTTAGTCAGAAAAAAAAAACAGTGAAAACTAATCTTAACCTTAACTTTAGATTTCAGGGTAATTTTTCTGTGGAGAAGCAATGAAAACAAGGAAGGGCATGCGACTATGTGGGCAGCAAAGATCCCGCTCCTAACAACTCTTGCTTGCATTATCTGTTTCCCTCTGCAGAAACGATGCGGTACTTTAGTGAACAGTATGGTCAGACTTCACATAGGCATTGATGAGACTGTGTGCCAAAGCAGACAAATGGGCACCCCCCCCCCAACCAGTAACCTGAAGAAACTCTTTTAGGTCAGGTTTTATATATTTTAACAATTCCTATTATGCTTTTGCTTCTCGTGGAAATGTTTTGTCGTTATCACTAATTTATACAATATTCTTATCCTACCATGTCTTAAGCGAAATATGTTTGCATTAGCAACACGCAAGCTTACAATGAGGTTTACGTAACTTACCTAATGTTTAAAAATAGTAAACATCACCTCTTGAATTTTATTTCTAAGTCCGGACAATAGAAATGAAAATGACTTCAGTAATATATTGAGTCATATTTAAAGTAGATGATTTCAAAGAGTATATTCCATTTTCTGAAATTGAATAGTAATCCAAAATGGCAATTAAGTAAATGTTATCATTTTTTAAATATTTCATAAATACATAAGTAGTAAAATATTTCCTCAGTAGGATAATAGGTTCCCAGGGGCCTTTCTAGACTAAATGGAAGAGAGGGCTGCTGCAGAGCTGGCAAGTGGATAGGCTCTTGTTTTCCTCCTCTTTTCCAGAACAATGGGGAAATGTAAAACATTTACAAAGTACTCTACTTAAGGAGGATAAAAATACATTAATAAATAAAACCTGAATTTTTTACTTTCAGTTTATGTTTCCTGTTAGATTCATCCTCAGATTTTCACAATGACATTCTGCTCATTGCATAAAAACAACAGAATATTTTACGACATATTGACACTGAGTAAAAATATTATTCTAATTAAATTTACTAATCTCCGTTTATAAAACAACGTGATCCACAGGTTATTATTAAGAGATCGTTTTAAGATCAAGTGATGCTTTTCTCTGAAGCAATAAAAATTAAAAATGAGAATTTAATAACTACTGTTATAATTTTTCTCCAAAAAAAAAAATCATCATCAATGTAGAAAGAGTAAAGAGGTTGAGACTTGCATGGGCTTTGCAATTTTTCTAATGCTTCTCAATTATCAGGACCACGATAGCCACGCATTTTGTAGGTCAGGCCTCATTGCTCCCCATCTCCAGAGATGTTATTAGCTTTAAAATGTCACAAAATCATTAACTTCTCTAACACTGCAAGTTCTGCCTTCATGAAGTAGGGGCTGTGTGAGCAGAAGCTGCTGTTGTGTGCTTAATCGCTGAGCATCATGATTCTGACACATGACACATATGGATGGAATAATAGGTCAAGAATGCTAGGCAATGACGTTAGCTCTGATTCTTGTCACGGAAGACAAAGTTAAAAAAAAAAAACAAAAAAACATAGCAACCTTTCTGTTTTAGAAATCTAAGATTTCTGCTGGCCTGAGAGAGTTAATCCACCAGTGTGAGTGCCTGCTCTAATGCCAGACAGTAAATGAAGCAGTTGGAGGATGGAGATCAATGACATCCCTGCATCCCTACATGCACATCAATTGTAGAACAATTAAGTAAAACCTAAAACCAGGAAGTTTCAAAATTGAAACGCTCTCCATCGTACTCTACCATCACTAATCATTGTTATATATTAATGTGCAGGATGTACTTGTGATTGAGCACAGCCGCCCTGACAACTTAATGAAGAAAAGACGGAGCACCGCAATCCTGAAGAGAGCAAAGCCAGTCTCCTATTTATCAACAAATGCATTAGGAATGTGCCATCCTTAAATTATACATCAATAATTGTATGAAATGAAAAGAAAAAAAAAGTACTGAATGGGTTCCCCCCGTAATAAAAGCTGACGGAAATCTGAACTCTTATATTAGTACAAAGATATCCCAGGACCCTGGGTCTGATATATAGTGTTATTAAGAGGAATGGTTCTTCAGTTCTTGGCCAAGGAGAAATTTGTTTGAAGTAGGTAAAGAATTTTGCTTAATTCAAAACAGTTTAAATACCAGCAGGCTGAATAAATAACATCCACTTAAAACTTCTATATTTACGTATTGCCTATGTGTGAGTGCCTGTGTGCATTCCCCGAAGCACTTGTGGGGTTAGGTGACAACCTGTGGCCATTATTTCTTTCCTTCCACCATGCATGTCCTGGGGTCACATTCAGGAAAGCAAGTGCCTTTCCCCACAGGCACAGATCTTTCACTTAGTTTACTGATAGACACAAATTGAAGTAATAATTGACATAAAAATCATCCATTTTGAAACATTAAAATTAAAATAGTCTAAGAAACAGAAGGCAGTCAAACTTAACATCAAAAATTATGTATTTAGAGTAAAATTCCTTTCACTTGTGACAAAAATAGAGAAATTCCTTAATACAGCTTCACTGACAAGTATTTTCTAATAGTCATTCGTAAGACCATTAGATGAAGTAAGGTTTCTTTAACCTCAGCTTTTCTACGTCATTATCTTTTCATAAACATTGCATCAGTAATATTTTGATTTGTTGTGCAATGACCTAACATCAAAGATAATAATCGGGGCAATTATCCATAATAAAACATGAAAATAATTGTGACAGATGACTTTCTGACTTTATCATGTTGCAAAACTTATCTTCATTCAGAAGACAAGAACCTCTGAATTTGAGTTTTGATGGCGTTTTGAGGCTTACTGGTCCTTCAAGGACTGCGAGCCACACTTTGGATTAGCCAAATAGCGTGAGCAAAGAAGCGATACTCTGCAGCGCCCTCTCCTGCTAGGTCATGACTTCGGCAGGCTCAGTGCACTAACTCCCACAGCAGTCAATGATCATTGTAGTAAGTGACAGAAAATAGGAATTTTTTTATTCTAAAGATGAAGTAAGTCAATCTTCATGTAAAAAAGTAAATCTTTTTTCAAAGTAACTGTTCTGGTGATTTTTTTCTAATTACAGAACTAAAATCGATATTCAAAATATCTGGAACTTCTCTTTCCTATGTACCATCGAGATCATAGGCAGGAAACCTGTCCATTTTGCTGTTATGCATTGTGATGCCATCGCAGTGCATTTCACTCAAAGAACGTGGACTCGGTTTACTGCAGAGCCCCTGCTGGCTTGTGTTAAGTTTCTAGAGAAACTTTCTCCCTCATAGCTATTTAAAGGGATTAATTTTGTGACACCTACAACGAGTCTACTCTTCAACTAGGAGTAAGGTAACTCTATACCTCCCTCAGGATGGAAGAAGAGTAAGGGCGATCTTCTGAAAAAGTAGGTAAAGGATAGCCACTGGGTTTAGGAAAACACTTTGTTGCTAGGAAAACTTCATAAATTTTCTGAGTATGTTCTACAATTTTAGATTACACCTTCTCATGTTCTAATTTGTACAGAGACAGCATGGATAAATGTGAAGTAAAAATGGGGAAATAATAGTGGACCAGGCACAACAGTCTGCTCTGATCCACCTGTGGCCAGCAACAGAGGTTCCCCCCGATACTCTAAGCTTGATGCTTTCAAGATTGCGCCCCAGTGTAAGGAGCACTGCCTCCAGCCTCCGTTCATGGATAGCAGCATCAACATGGAATCTGTTTAAAAATCGGATTTGTTTCTCATGTCATTTATTCTTCTACAAATAAGACATTACCAGCAGTGAGGTGATAATTTAGCACCCATAACTACAATTTCAAGGTACAAATTATTGTCTTGTATTGAACTAAGGTGAAATTTTTTTGATATGGGTAGTCAAATAAAATAGTATAAATACTTGGATAACTTGAAATACAAAATCAGTTTTTATAAAGTCAAGATTGCTGGAATTTGTTGTAGCCTATTTATATCACTGCTGATATATTTCACACTCATCTGTTGTGTATGTACCAACAACAATATTTAATTCAGAGTTAACTGAATGTTGCATGAAGATGAATATACTATTGGAATAGATTACACAGAAAATTAAAAAAAAACAAATGCAGTGGCATTTCTGTTGTAGTATAGTGATAGATAATTATCTTTCCAAGCAACAAAAAGAAATTCAATGTTAGGAATAAATATGGCACAAACAAAATTTAAAAGAATAAGTGTTAAATTTTATCCAAGCAAATATTATGTAATACTTAAAAACATGAAACATTGATAGTATATTTTTGTATTTTCTTGTTGTACTTTCTAAATTAAGAAATGTATTATACATACAGCACATCTCAACTTTTACCAGGCATATTTCAAAAGTTCATTGCCCAATGTGACTAATGAAAACTGTACCTAACAGTTTTTTTCTAACAGGGTTTGGAATAAAAGTGTCAGAAACCCAAATCTGTATGTATATTTGAATCTTTATCAAACAAATGAGCTTTTACTTAGAGAGAGAACTAAGACGGTTGCAAAACATTTTCATATTTTATTAGTTTTTTTAGGGTTTTGTACAAAAAAAAAATTTATTATATTCACTCTCCATCCCTCAAACTGGGATTCTTCACAGATCCAAACCTTCCTTTTCTTCCCACTTAAAATTTTACTTTTGTTAGGCGAGGACAATTTGTGAAGTCTAAATATTCTAAAAGGTGTGGCTTTTCATTGGACTAGAGTGAACTTACCAGAGGCTACATTTTTTTAGGAAACTGGTCCTTCCATTTCCTGCAGATAAGATTTGTCAACAGCTCCTCAGTAAAGAGTAGAAATTCATATACAATTCTCATCTCTGTGGACAGATTTGGTAAGGTTTAGGCTTATACAAGTCTTGTCCATGTTGTAACTTCAGCTACGAATTTGTGTTGAAGCTGCCCTGCTGTGTACAGAGACACCGTTTGCTTGTAATCATCCATATCCTCTGTCTCTTAAACTTTTTCTGTCTTACCCTTCTATAGCAATTCCTGAGTTTTGAGAGGAAAGGGTACAGTAAATATGTTTCATTTAGGGCTGGAAATTTTGAGTCTCTTTTTCTCCACACCTTGTCATGTTACAGGTCTATCATCTACTGCAAACAAAAGCTTTTCTGAGGAAAGTTGAGAGATGCATTCAGGAGTTGACCTCAATACTATGTCCATTTAGTACCATAAAACAGTAAGTTCTCCTTGAAGGTTTCTGATCAGTTTAGCCATACATTCTTGGCCCAATAATGGTGCCAGTTATAACTTGCATCTTGTAAAACAGGACTTAAATCCAACCATAAAGTGGTTGGTTATTCCCTCATGCCACTCCTGCAGCAATGGGCACGTCTTGCCAGGCAGGTTGTTATTATTGCAGAACATAGGGTGGAATATCAGGGTGAGGCTGATGGTTCGCGGGTTGACTGGAGGCGTAAGACTTTGGTAATGTGCACTATCCGTCCTAGCATTATAAAAGCCAGCCAGTAAGGAATGAAGTTTCCTCGCCCCATTAGCTGGATTTCTCTCCGTTCCATGACTCAAGTGTGGTATCTTCAGCAATAAAGTCTTACCATCAAGTTCTTGGAAATAAATAAAAGAAATGACACTAGTTTAGCATTTGAGAGTCCAGGGGACCTCAATGGCCAACAACTCCATGAGAAGTAACTCATTCCTGGCATAGTGCTGTTTATTTGAATAAACACCTCTGTCTTGTAACAGCATTGCTGCCCTGGTATTGGGTAACTCCATTTTTGACTCTTTGATGGATGTGTAAAGATATATTTTAGAAAGTTTCTACAGTAGAAGATTTTTATATGACTATTCTGAAAAGTCATTAGTACTTTTTTATCTCTCTGTCTTCTACCCTGTTCTCTCAAGCAACAACAAAAATATCACTTTCTTGTTCCTTAACTCACTTTTAGCCTCTTAGGCATCGAATCTCTCCCCCCTTAAGAGACCGTTCACATGTCCCCTTAGCAATTCCTAACCGTTATGGGTATCCCAAATTAAACATACATATGTAATGACTCAAAGCTAACATGTACAGATGAGAGGAAGGACAGGATGTTTATCTTTCTGGGCTTTGGTTACCTGAGTTAGGATGACTGTTTCTAGCTCTGTCTATTTATCTGTGAGTTTTATAATTTAAATTTTCTTAATATATTAGTAATATCCCAATGTGTGAATAAACTATATTTTACTATCTGCTCACCAATTGCAGATATCTAGGCATTTTCCATTTCCTGGCTATTGCAAATAGAGAAGCAGTAATCTTAGATGAACAAGTGTCTCTGTAGTAGGAGTCTTTCAGGTATGCAGCCAAGGTGATGTGTTAGAACTATTTCCAGTTTGTTTTAAGATCCTCCACATAATTTGTACCTAATAATGTATTTATATAGTCTATATATCATCTTTAAAAATACTAGACTACACTGTAGAGAAAAGGGAAACTGAGAGTGGGGGTATGTCTGTGACAATCTGGAGACCTAAGCCAGTGCAGGCTCCTGGGAGGATATGAGGGGGACTCAAGCAGAGACTCCTAGTATCAGAGGCAATAGAGACTGAAGAGGATGCCCACTAACTAGGCTAGTCTCCTAGCAGAGGAGGGGAACACCAACCCATTTACACAAACTTTGACCCATAATTTACCCTGCATACAAGATGTGCAGGGATAAAGATAAAACAGATACAGCAGGAACCAATGCCTGGCCCAACCAAAGACCCATCCTATCAGAAAGTGCCAAGCCCTGACACTGCGAATGATACTCTGCTAAACTTGCAGACAGGAACCTGACACAGTTGTCCTCTGAGAGACTCTACCCAGCAGTACCTCAAAACACATGCCTAGACTCACAACCAAATATTGGACGATGTGTAAGGAGTCTTGTGCAAAAGTGGCAAGAAAGAGAAAAGAACCTGGAGGTGACAGGAGCTGCACAAGAAGACAAACAGAGCCAACTAACTAGGGCCCAGAGGGTTGAGACTGAAGCATCAACGAAGGACCATGCAGGAACTGGACCTAGGCCCCCTACAAAGATGTAGCAGATGGGCAGCTTAGGCCTCATGTGGACCCTCTAGCAAAGGAAATGGAACTACATTGGACACCGACTCTCCAAACTTACAGAAATTGAAGAAATCTAGAGAAACACTCTCAGGAATACCTGTCTAGGAAACAATTAGACCAATCAAACCACCTCAAAGAAGTAGAGACCAGATGAACTGCCTGGTAAAAAGTGAGACAAACTGAAGCACCCAGATAGGACACTGTCCATAAGGTTGGTCAATGAGATCCAGGTTTCCAGTTTTCACCCATGTTAGTGTGGGCCTTTTGTATCATTTCTGTTCCTGTAAGTAATCTTTCATCCACATTCCTGTAAGCGCCCCAACTAAAGCTTATTTTGGTCTCTCATCAGTTCTTTGTCTAGTGGGTAGGTAGACATATCTTCCCAGAAATACTGTCACACAATGTTAACTAATTACCTTATAGTTGTCTTGGGAAAAACACAATTCTTTTATTCTGTGTTAGAATAGCTACATTTTTCCTCTTACAATTGAGTGGCAACTCAGGTTTTAGAATTAAGAAAGTTGTCAGACATTTATTTTCATAATTTGAAGTCATTATTCCACCGTGTCTTGCTATTTATTGTGGCTGGTGACATTTTTGTTGCTATTGTTACTGAATGAATAGATGATTTCCCTAAGATTAATTACTCCTGTATTTTCATCTAAGTCTTTTATGTTTCAGTATGGTATATGCAAAAAGAGTTTCTCCCCTCTTCTGGTACTCTTTTCAGCTGTAGCAGTATATATTTCTGATAATGTTCTGGTTTTCCCCCAGGAATTCTTCTTAGACTAATTATAGAAAGAATCTTATTAAACTAGCTGTAGTAACATATCCTATATTTCTGGGTTGTTGTTGTTGTTTTTTTTTTTTTTCTCAGCCATTCTCTTTTTATGCAACTTCACCGTTTTGTGCCAAATTCCAGAAGAGTTAGCTGGACTGGCTTTCCTAAAAGCAAAGCACGTTCCCTTCAACCTAAGACTGTCAGAGCCTGAACACATTTGTTTAAGTTTAGAACATTAGAATCTATTATCTAGTAGGTAGGTTTTCAATATTCCATTCCTCATACGTATTGTGTTGACAAGACTATATTCCTCTAGAGGAATATAGTTCACTGCCATTTCCGGTTTCTGGAGGCAGCCTGAGTCCTTTGGCCCATGGCCCTTCTTCCATTTTCTAAGCTCATCACACCATATTGACTTTCTGTCTCTACACTGGCTTTTTTTTTTTTTTTTTGGCTTTAAGCCTGTTGTCTTATAAAAGGACTTTTATAATTATATATCAATAATCCAAGATAATATATACGCTACCAACTGGACTGGGTGTACTAAATGTCATAAATTGAAGTCTCAACCCAATGTGAGACTATTTGGAGATATGGACTTTAGTGGGAATTAAGTTACATGAGCTCTTAAGGCCACTGTCTTAATCTGATAGGACTGGTGGCTTTATAGGAGGCAGTTCATTGCCTCATATTCACCAGGAAATGGTAATGTGAGGACACGGAAATACCCTGACCGTGTGAGGACATGGAAACACCCCAGCCCTGTGCAAGCCAGAAACCCAGTATATGAAGAGCTGAATCTGATGCTTTGGCAGCCATGTGGTATAGAATATTAGTTGGGAAACTGTTGGATCTCCTCAGGAGAATGCAACCTTCCCACCTTCTAAACATAATCCAACACCTTTTTTTTTTTTTTTTGCCATTACTCAATATACTGAGATGAAAAAGAACTATATTGTACTAACTTCTTGTTCTATCTGTGTATACCTTTTATGCATTTAAAACATCTTCAGATTTCATTTTTTATTTTTTCCTTTGCATATCTAATGAATATTTAAGTTTCAAAAATAGAGGTTAAATTCTCCTCTGCTATGGAATTCCTATGACAATCCAAATGAGGGTAGATACTAAAAAAAAAAAAATCCAAAAAACCTATCACAAAACTTCTGCTTATCTCTCAAAATAAATATCAGATGTAAAATATAAAGAAAAATATATAAAGAAAAGAAATTAAAGGGGAAGAAAGGAAGAAAGAAAGGGATCTTACATTGGACAAATAATGTACAGTTTTCAAATGGGCCTGGAATTATTTGTCTACCCCCACTATGCTAGGCTGTACAGTCTATGTATTAAAAATCCTTAGTGTATATATGTGATATTCTCCCTTGGTCCATTTTATTATGAGTATTTAGCTGTAGTCTCTATTCCTGCTGTAACTCATAGTAAATTATTTGACTTAATCGTTCATATTTATTATGCTTTTCATTTGATATATAACGTGTACAGACTTATAATCTGCACGGTCATTAGATATTGTCATGTGCTCCCATTAAATTATGGAGCTTTCCAAAAGGTGCAGATTGTATATTCTCCTCTCTTTCCATCCCACTTCAAGTCTGCATGGGGGAATTTTACGTGTGTGCTCACAAATTCAGTGCAATTAATTGGCAGACTGATTATCTTAGTTGAAAACTTAAGATATTCGCAGCAGTTATTCAAATGATTTAAATGATTACAGTCATAATCAGTTTTATTTGTACAATGCTTTACACTTCCCAAAGACCATTTTATGTATATTACTTAATGCACTCTTTCCCTGAATCCACAACAATCAACATAAAAAAATACCAATTTAGCAAGATAAATTGAATATAATTATACAATTTACACATAAGATTAAAATGCGCTGATGAAATACAAAGGCAACATTGCATTGCCTGTTACTTTATCTATAGTGAGCATTAATCATTTCTGTTGACATTGATCAAGCTATAACTGTCTTTAAAAGTACTTCTGACCTGTTTTACAAAGCAAATTACCCTGTGTTAATTGACTGAGCTTAAGAAGGTACAGTAATACTATATTTTAGGATGTTTTTAACTGGATAACTTGATAGCCAGAATTTCTCAGAGGGAAGTATATTATCACTCTCAGTTTAATTTATTAATGTGTTTAAAGAGTTTTGCTGTTGTTCTTTTTCTTTTTAACCCATTGCTGATATTGCTTACTTCACTCCCGCTCTAAAATGTTCATTGGCTCAATCATGTGAAACTGGAAAATTATCTCTCAGCTTGAAGAGCACTACGATACACCGTTTCTCAGAGAATAATTAATATCTGGAGACTCAATTTAGTTGTTTTTGTTCTAATATTCAACAGGATCCTCATTTATCAATGTATATTTCCCATGTGTGGCATTGCTGGCTGGAAAGTAGGTCACAGGAAGAACTGAATTGACTTTTAAGGGCTAGTATTCAAAGATGCTGTTCTAGTGTAATTGTGTGTTCCCCAAACAGTCACATCCAAAGGGTCACTGGAGAGATATCCATGGCTCCCTAGTAATGATGACAGATGCTTGGAGTTGGAGTAAGTTGCTTCATCTGAAGGACATACTATTATACAATCTACAAAATATATTTGTAGGAGCCATAACTGCCTTCAGATGGTTCTCTCTACTTAAAGATAGTAACGTATGTCATGAAACTATTAAGTATGACATGATTTTAATTTTTGAGTATGTTTAGTAAAGCAAGATAAACTACAGAATCTATCTAAATAGGGGGAGAATGGTACGTGCAGTGATAATGGCCACAGAAGCAATTTAAACTACAGGAAAAACTAACATGAAACTAACACGAAAAAAGGAAAACACAGAAAGGGTGAGATTTGGAAGTTCATATATGCTTTCCCCTGATGTCAATAAAATTTATAGATACCATCTGAAGTGTACTTTCTTTGATTTATAAAATATTGTTTATTTCCAACTAGCTTTTACTTGCTGGGGTCAGTTCAGTGTCTAGCCTCATTTATCTCAATTTTCATTGACTCAATTTTCTTATTACTGATGAAGTATCATTACACAGGAAAGCCATGCTGTGTGCACAATTACCATGTAAACAAGAGCAATTTGACTGGTAAAAAATGTACATAATGTTTTATTTCCTTGAAATTATATTTCCACCATACCGTATAAACTTAATTTTTATCTGGCACAATATCTTTGCTGCTTGTATTTCATTAGTCATTTTTCTTATGTCATGCCAATGAAAAACAAAACAAAACATGTAAGTTAAAAATTACATAAATAGAGGAAGGAGACTTACGAAATAATTATCCAATTGGCGCTTTACCCTCAGGAGGAGCAGTTCTCTCTCGGCATTCCCCAGTTGTCTATAGCTGTTTGCTTAGGGCAAAGAACTTGCAGTCTTTCCCCCACCTGCTTCAGTATGACTATTTGTAATTACTGTTCCTGGTTGTCAATTTGACTACATCTGGAATTAACTAACACCCAAAAACAAAGAGTACACCTGTGACTTTTTTTTGCTTATTTTGAAGTAGAAAGATCCATTTCTAATCTGGATCATGAGTTAGGAAGACACATATTTTAATCCAGAATATCTGAGCTCTGAAAACCCACCTGTAATCTGGGCCACACCTTCTGTGAAAGCCCATATAAGACATGGAAGAAGGAAGCTTCTGCCCTTTTCCTGCCTGCTATGGCATTGTTAGCAAATTCCTTCCTTCAGTGGCATTAGAGCCTCCTTCAGAATTGCAACAAATGCTGAAGACCAGCTATGAGATCCAGTCTCAAAGACTGAGAAACTACTGAAGTCTTGGAGTTTTTGTTTATAGCCAGCCATTTTTGGATTAGCTAGACCCCAAGATGTAAGTCATTTTAATAAATCCTTTTTATATTTACATCTATATCATCAATAGCTACATATACATCAACTATATGTATATCATATACATATATGAGAGAGAGAAAGATTTATTCTAAAAGTTCCATTACTCTAGAGAACCCTGACTAATTCACTATTATTGCTAACCTTGCCGAACTCCCATGTCCAGGCCGTCACACCAGTGAGACTTCACAAGCATAGTTTCTGATGTTTCTAGGAGATACAGTCTCACAGAAAGCTCCCTGATCCCCTGGCTCTTACAGTCTTTCTGTCCCCTCTTCTGCAATGATCCTGAGCTGTAGGTGCTGTTGTCATTTTCTAGATGAGTGCATTTCCAGTGGGATCCATAATTCTGGATTTGTTTTTTTGGTTGTGGTTTTCTGTAATGTTACTCATCTGTTTGCAAAGAGAAGTTTTCTCCGTGAGGGGTAAGGACTACTTGCAACCACCATTTTACTAAACCATGATAATCCTTAAGTGCTTTCTAAGTATTTGTCCTTTTACACACAATGACACTTCTGTTTGCAGCAGATGGAAATGGACATAAATGGCACAAGTGGACATAATGGTCAGGTAGTCAAAGTGCAGAGAATTAGTGACTGTGCCATTGTTCAGGACTAAGTGGGACCCCTGCATCACACTCTACTCTCCCATGGCTCATGGGTCTTTGTGAATGATGCTGAAGGAGAACTTTAAGAACCAGAAGAAGTGGATGACTCCCACAGAACAGGTCAGAGCAGTTGTACATGACAGCAAGGACAAGACAAGCATGA
Source organism: Rhombomys opimus (assembly GCA_010120015.1). Lineage (NCBI taxonomy): Eukaryota > Metazoa > Chordata > Mammalia > Rodentia > Muridae > Rhombomys > Rhombomys opimus. The sequence continues at coordinate 2,647,469 of REGO01000153.1, read as the reverse complement.
GCTCAAACGACACAAAATCCTAGCATAAGAAGGGGATATGGGCATAAAACCCCATTCTTTTTTTAAATAATTTTTTTATATCTATCACAGGTTATTTACTTTGTATCCCAGCCATAGCTCCCTTCCTCATTCCCTCCCAATCCCGTCCTCCCTCCTTCATCTCCTTGCCCCTTTCCAAGTCCACTGACAGGGGAGGTCCTCCTGCATTTCCACCTGACCCTAGCTTATCAGATATCTTCAGGACTGGCTGCTTTGTGGCCTAGCAAGACTGCCCCTACCTCGTGTGTGTGTGGGGGAGGGGGAGGTCAAAGAGCCAGCCATTGAGTTCATGTCAGAAATAGAACCTGTTATGCTTACTAGAGAAACCCACTTGGATACTGAGCTACCATGGGCTACATCCAAGCAGGGGTTCTAGGTTATATCCATACATAGTCCTTGGTTGGAGAAACAGTCTCATAGAAGAGCACTGTGCCTTGATATATTTGGTCCTTGTGGAGCTCCTGTCCTCTCCAGGTCATGCTAATTACCCCTTCTTTCATATGATTCCCTGTACTCTGCGGAAGGTTTCATTATGAGTCTCAGCATCTGCTTTGATATGTAGAGTCTTTCAGAGGCCCTCTGAGGTAGGCTCCTAACCTGTTACTTGTTTTCTCCTACCATGTTTGTAGCAGATTTATTTGTAATAGCCAGAACCTGGAAACAACCCAGATGTCCATCAATGGAGGAATGGATACAGAAATTGTGGTACATTTACACAATGGAATACTACTCTGCAATTAAAAGCAAGGAAATCATGAAATTTGCAGGCAAATGGTAGGATCTAGAAAAGATCATCCTGAGTGGGTATCCCAGGAACAGAAAGACACACACTTACTTAAAAGTGGATACTGTACCTATGAAAAAGGATAAGCATACTAAAATCTGTACACCTAAAGATGATAAATAAGAAAGAGGACCAGGGGTAAAATAATCAATCCTCACTTAGAAAGACAAATGGGATGGACAAAACCCCATTCTTTAATGAGGAACTATTAGTAACGATGGCTGCCAGAAGAGTTGGCTTTCTCTAACACACACATTTATACTTTCTGTAAGTATATATATATATATATATATATATATATGTGTGTGTGTGTGTGTGTGTGTGTGTGTGTGTGTGTGTGTGTGTGTGTGTTCTTATACTTACAGAACGTTTTGTATATAGCTGTCTCTAAATACAAGTATATACTTACATACAATATATTCATATATGTATGTATTTATATCTTTGTCTTCTTGAAGCAGACAGTAACAAAGAGACTTCCAACTGCACAACTGGAACATGCCAAGAGTGAAAGAGCTTGGGGTTTTCAACCCTGATCAAGGTGTCTATATCATACCCTTTGTCAGGTATCCTGGATCTATGCAGAACGATTATAGAGCCAGAGTGGTGGATTACCTCAAAGAAGCAGAGTCTTCCACACAGGACATGGCAGATGCACATATGACTGTCGCAGCACGCGTGAGATCTGCACAAGCTTCAGGCAGCACAGAAGAAGGGAAGTGTGCAGAAGCCCCACCTTGCCCAAGAACAGAAAAGGAAAAACTGGTTTTCTTCAAGGGAGTAACTCTTCAAGTGAGTGCCACATCAATGACGCTCGTACTCAGGAAATACCCCAGGCCAACAAAATTCAGACTTCATGTTATTTTGTTAGAGTTGTGTATGTGTGTGTGTGTGTGTGTGTGTGTGTGTGTGTGTGTAGAGGGGTAATAAGAAAGAGCTTGCAAAGGTAGGGAAGGACCTGAGAGGAGTTGGGTAAAAGAAAAAATATGATCAAAACACATTGTATGAAATTTCAAAAAATAAATGGCATTAACTAATTTTTAAAGGTTAAGTCTGGATAAGATGGCATAAGACTGATGAAGTAATTGGGGACTTTAAGTTTCTCTGAATTCACAATCAAATAGCTTACTTTCACTTATTAAATAAAGGTGCTATTTTGGATTCTCAGTTTCCTCCTGGGAATGATGCCTTAGTTCAAACCGTTGACTTCATTATGTGGTTGAATCCAAGCTTACTGACCCTCAAATCAATTGAATTGGGTAAGGCGTCTTGACAGTTTGGGATAGAAAATAAGAATTTGATTTTACAGTGAATTGCATTAATGTCATTTTTACAATCTATTTCAGAGATTTCAGATGATAGAAGTAAACTAAGCAATATTGTTTCCAGGGGTGGGAGATCGATAGTCTTGTAGTGAGAAGGCTTGCTAATCCTCTCGCCTCATCCCCTGATAGTGACTGTGTGTACTCTATTGACAGCACAGCTAATGGTTAAACCTTACAAGTTAAGAAACAGAAAACTGTAAGAAAGTACAGTGTTAGGGTGTGGGGAAGGATTCATTACTCCTCCCGTACATGGCAAGAGACAAAATTGTACTCTACAGTCCAGCTGGAAGAAGATAAACAACAAAACATTTTAGTTGCTTTGTGCTGTGGCTGTCCTCCTCCCCAATTCAGGAGGGAAGTGCCTCACCTCATTATTTTAGCAGAATAACATTGTGTCTGCTTCTGTATCGGTCTTGTGAAAGGTTGTTTCCCTGGAACATGTCCATGTCCAACTAAACAACTGCCGTGCAGATCTGCTCACCTTAAGAGGTTTTAAGGTTTTTCGCTCGTTCAAAATCTAACATTTCAAGAAACTTTATTAGTAAAATTACGAACATCATCTGACCTCCAAATCTGGTTTCCACTGCAACTAGCTTGCAGTGCAAAATGCAGTATTGTTGCCACTGAAGATGAAATATGGGTGCTTTGCTACAGTGTGTGAATTAATGGAATACTGCTTCTTTTTCTGTTCAACTCATATTTATCTCCTGGTTTGTCAAATTACTTTCTTTAAATAAGAGGACTTTCATTGTAAAGGTTTTGACATAGCATTGAGATAGTTACTTGGACATCCTGTGATTCGTTCCTCTACGGCTACCCTCCTGATGGCCATTTCCATCCACTGCATTTGCCATTCTGCTCTCATGTCACATTTCCAGTGCCCTCATTTCCCCTCCCTAGACCTTTAAGAACTCGTTTTCCTATCTCATACTTCCCTTTCTAGTAACATGAACAATAACTTTGCATACATACACATACAGAAAGAAAAATTACAGTCTAGGGCCTGTGCGTAGTGCTTACCTGGTGAGAATTACTTGTAATATCAGCAGTCAAAGCAAAACCCCATGCTATCTTGTTCACAAATACTGAAGCCATATGTGAAGAAAACAGTGACAAAGGACCAAGAGACTGGCTTGTAGTACTAGAAAATATCTGAGTCATGTCCAAAAAATCTCTTGTCAAGAAAGAGAGATAACAGGAATTCTTGCCTAATTATTCTTAAAAATCAATAATAAGTTTCACTTTCAGAAAGTGATATTTCTTTCATAAATTCACTTCGCCTAAAAACAATCAGCACTAGAGATAGTTTTCTGTAAGTGGCGTTATTAATTTACGTTTATGAACTATTTTACAAGCTCCACCTGGTATCTGTCAAAAAGACAGCGGTGACATCTGTTAGAGACTGTCAGTAGTTCCTGAAAATTCAAAGAAACACCGAACATACCACACTCCATTTGCAATCACCAAATGATTAATTGGAATTTCTTCCCTATTGAATACATGTGCTGTTATTTTAAATGAGTAATTATTAATCTAATCATTATCTTTCTGATTTATCATTTTCCTTATTAATCTGGAATTACAGTACACTTATAGTATAAGAACTGTTTTCTGTGTCGGGGGAGTTAGGTTGTAAAGAAAGGGCAGTCCTACTTACAGACACTTGGGAGGTAGCTTATAGGGTTCCACATTCACCTCTTATTCTACTAGGCTTATTCCCTTGCCTCCAAGGACAGCTACCTAATTTCCATGTGTTACATTGACATCTGAAGAAATCTAATTAAACTATTAGGCTTATAGAATATATTTAACAACCACAGACAGCCTATTACATCATGCCAAAACATCACAGAAGACATGTCACCTGGTATGCCTGTGTCCACTGTGTATACTATATGTCTACTGTGACACATCAAGGAATCAGTGGACTTTGGGAGAGGCATGGGAGGAGATGAGGGAGGGAATATGGGATTGGGAGGGGAGGAGGGAGAGGGCTTCATCTGGGATACAAAATGAAGTAAATGTAATTAATAAAAAATAATTAATCAAAAAAGAAATATTTTGCTGCCTTGGACCAGTCCTTCTTAAATTGTGTTTCCTCCACCATCAGAACCTTCTTCCCTTGAGAATTTGTGAATCGGTTAAAACATGAAATTCTAATGCTTTTTCCCCAGGACAAAAAGACACAGAAAAAACAAAGTAAACATATTCCGTAGTAATGCATATGTTAGCAATCTCCCAGGCAACTTCAATGCACATTAAAGTTTGAAAATCATCAGCCCAGACATGGTTTTTCATGATAGGAAGTCTCTTAAGTCCACATAATTATCCACCGCTTGATGCTTATGCCTTCTCTGGAAAGGGTAACTTTTACGGCCTCCTTGTTGGTTTATGATGAAATGAAACATTACTGGTGATTTTGATGGGGAACGTTTGAGCAGTGTGTGCACGTGCAGATAGCAAGTCATGTTGGACTAATCTACAGCATCTTCAGTGATTCCTGTCAGCTTTCATAAACTCCTAGGAGGGCGTCACATGTGATAATGCACCTCGGGTAAAGAAACATTTTTAGAAGTTCAAATTTGCACTTCATTGACACTTTCCCCACAGAGACAGGAGGATCACAGTCGTATTCTTTAAAAGAGATGTAAGTTAGAGGAAATAAAAGGCCAACTTTAAAGCTTTCAAAACATCAAACAGAATAATCAGATATTTTATAAAATATATATCTTGGTGTGTCAGCCAATATGTCTTTTCAACATAGTAAAAATGTTGTAAAACTCCTCAAACAACAATGATTTTCATGCATGCAATCAGAGAGGACAATCTGGGTTATTTTAACTGCACTGAAATATTTAAAATAGTTCTCCCACGTTTCTTCTTTTATTGCAGCCCTTCTGACAAATATATTTTACACGAAAAGTGAGAAATTTACAAGCTGATGACTCATTATCAATTCATGAGATATGAATATGCAGTGAAATTTGTGACTAAATGATATTAATAACTCGCAATTTTGCAATTATTTATTATGTTTCTTATACCCAGCAGGTGTCAGTACTTTGAACAGTTGAATTTGTCACATATTATAGAATTTTGAAATGAATGTAAAAATTCTTAATGTTAGGCATAAATTTTATATTTTAACTGTGTTTAAAACTATGTAGGGTTTTAAAGATTATTCTCTTTGGCACCGTGTGCATGTCTGGTTTTATGGGTGCCAGAGAACCATATCCCCTGGAATCAGACTTAATGGTGGTTGTAAGCCTCTTGATTTGGGTGCTAGGTCATCTGACAGAGCAACAAGTGCACTTAACTACCTCTACAACATCTCTACAGAACTAAAAACTGTGCTTTTTGGTGTAATTTTATATTTTGTACTTAAATTTATGTTTTAAGGTTAAAGGTCTTTCTGACATGGTAGGAGGCACATTTAAATGACATACAGCTACCCTCTTTTAAAAGGGCACAATTAACTCATGTGAGTACACATGCCTTCACAACTCAAGAGGTCCTTTTGTTTTCACTAAAGAGGAAGTTGCAGGTGACTGTGTGTCAAGAACTGAACTCAGTCCTCTGCAAGAGAATATACCAGCTTTTATGTGCTGAGCCACCTCTCTATATGCCTCAGAAACTAATTAACACATTGCTGAAATAAAGGAATATCTGTAAGAGTCTGTAATAGAATTGTGAGACACATATTTATTTTTATTGTGGAATGTGTACTTGTTTTAGAGACATTTAAAAGTATAAATAAGTGAGCTTATGTATGATGAAATAAATGTGTTCTACATTTTACTTCTCATTATTTCCATAAAAGACAGATCACATAAATGAAATATTCTACTATCAGTGCAAAATATTACATAATTAAAAATCTGTTTAGAATGAATATTAAAATGTATTATTCACTTATGTGCTACTGTCTCTCCTCCCTTTAGTCAAAAAGAAATATTGGGGCTAAAAAGGTTCAAGCTGGGATAGGGAACCAGGGGTGTGGGGAAGGCAAGAGGATGGGCAAAGAAGGGTTAATCAAAATGAAGAGAGCTTGGAAAAACCACACTTAAAAAAGGTATCTGGAAAATCAATCTGAAAACATGGATGAATGTGCAAAGGTGAGTATCTCACAAGGCCAAACAATGTCAGTCATAGAACTAACAATTCACTAGAGAAATGAACAAATAAACAAACAAGAAAAAAAATCCCTGTGTCAGGGGGCAATATATCATAGAAGCTATTGTTTAGGCAGGTGTCTGAGGCTGCCAAACCAACACAGGCTCTTACCATTCCTCTCAGTTTCCCACCAGACATAATTGATGAGACCCTGTTCTGAAGACCCCAGAGAAGCAAGATATAGACAAATCAAGCTGGGAGTGAGTTGGAATCCTCAGCTCCCCATGGCTATATTTCATTTTGCCAGAAAATTTAATGCAGCTTGTTTGGAGGTGAGGGTGTGTAGTATCAATTGTCTTACCCATTTATGACTGCTATGGATTATAATATCAACCTCCCAAGAAAGAAAGATATGCCTTTTGATATATTAAAGTCACAAATGTAATGGTGATAACCAAATGTTTACTGATTGGACTTGAAGCCCACTCTACAAGAGGAAATCCACTCCTAGTATCGAAAACATGTTCAAAAATCCTAGATGAAGAGATATTAAGCCCTAGGAGAGAATGCAATACCACTACTTAGCTGAATACCATATGAAAAATGCACCTTCTAAATATCTAATAGTTCCTTGCAATGAATGGCAATGGATACATATACTCATGGACGTACAAGGTGCTGAAAATAAAGAACAGTTGAGGGTTCATTCATTAAAAAAAAAGAAAAAGAAAATTTATACTTCCCATTTAAGTCTCAGGTAACAGCACAGAAGAAGCAGAAAGAACAAAAGAGATGTAAAAGAGACTGATACTCCAACCAAGGACCATTCATGGAGATAACCTAGAACCCCTGCACAGATGTAGCCCATGGCAGCTCCATCTCCAAGTGTGTTCCCTAGTAAGGGAAATAGGAACTATTTCTGACATGATCTCAGTGGCTAGCTCTTTGATCACCTTCTCCTGAGTGGGGAGCAGCCTTGCCAGGCCACAGAGAAGGACAATGCAGCCAGTCCTGATGAGACCTGATAAGCTAGGGTCAAATGGAATGGCAGAAGGACCTTCTCTATCAGTGGACTTGGAGAGGGGCATAGGGGGAGATGAGGGAGGGAGGAAGGGATTGAGAGGGAATGAGGGAGAGAGCTACAGCTGGGATGGAAAGTGAATAAACTGTAATTAATATAAAAATAAAAATTTAATTAAAAAGATATGGAGAAGGGCTGGAAAATGCCATTTTCTCAAGGACTGACAATTATGGTAATTTGATTGAGAAATGTCCCTATACTCTCAAGAATTTGCACATCTGGTTCCTAGTTGACGCAGATTCGGGAGGTTTCAGTGCTGTAATCTTGCTTGAGAAACTACATCCCTGGCGATAGGCTTTGAGATTAAAATGCTCTAACCTACTCATGGTACACAATCTCTGCTTTATGCTTATGGTTCAGGTGAACTCAGCTTCTTTTTCTTTCCATCATGACTGCCACCTGCTGCCACGCTACCCCCATCCTTCAGAACCCTAACCCACCAGAACCAAAATAAGCTTTTTCTTCTCTGCTGCCTTGGTCCTGGTGTTTTTATCATAGCAAGAGAAAATTAACTAATACAGAAGTTGACACCAGCAAGTGAACTGCTGTTGTTAAGAGCCTGATCATATTGTCCATTTAGAGGGATGCAGAAGACTTTGGACCTTTGGACTAGACAAGCAGCTGAATGTTGTAAGCAGAGATTGATGTGCTGGTTTATGAGGAGCTTGGAGGACAGCCATGTTAAAAGTGATGTGTGTTATAAAGGCCCAGCTTAGGAAGTTTTGGAGGGGAACTATACCAGCCACTTGGCTACAAACCACTCCTGTGACATTTTTGACAAAGACTCAGGCTGCCTTCTGCTTTTGTCCAGTGAGTTTATTTGTGGTTAAAGTAAAAAGTAATGAATTAATTTATTTAGCAGAGGCAATGTCAAGGCAGCATAATGTTTAATCCCTGGTTATTATGTTTGCTAATGACTGCTATGCATCTCTGCAATAAAAATTATATAATGACCCATAAAGAAATACAAAATGTACAGATTAAAGAGAAAAAGAACATTTAGAAATTTAATGTTGCTGCCAAATCTTGTGTTGAAAGAGATTAATACCATTAAAGAGAGATGTCCTGCTCTGCATTGGAATAAAGAGAAAGATTTCCTCTGGGGTCCAAGGAAGGAACTGCAAATCAAAGCTGTGGCTAATGAGATTCAAGAAGGCCATGACCCATCATCCCATGTTGGCATGTGAATTTGCCAGTATTTTTTTTTATTATGCTTGCTAAAGAGGCAAGAAATATGGGAGCGTTAAAGGGGTTTTGGATTTTCTCCACAGTTCCAGAGAGACACTAAGGCGGGAGAGTGTGACAGAGGGAGTCCAGTATAAAGACCATGAGAATCTATTGCTGTGAGAGAGAAGCCTGGCTTTCAGGGGAGACCTCAAGGGTTAGATATCCCATAATGGTAAGTTATCTATCAAGGAAGCTGTGTACAGTGAGTGGAAACAGCTCCACAGAAAGACCTATCTAGTGAATATGAAGGCTCAGATCCATTATGGCCTTTGAAACTGAAGTCCCAAACATTAGACCTATAGTTATAGTTTTGTGTTCATCCTGCTGGGTTCTGGTATTGCTTTCGGCCTGTATTTCTTAACTATGTCCCTATTCCTTCCTTTTGAAATTATAGTTTGTAAATTCTGTGCCATTATATGCTAGAAAGATGTAATTTGTTGATTTTGCAGCGGAAAATAGTGAAGCGTTTGTCTTGAGTCTCAGAAGAAATTCTCTGCTTCTGAAGAGTGCTCACATTGTGAAAGACTATGGAGACCCTTGACATTGGACTAGGTGTATCCTGCATTGTGAGCTAGCCCAGAGAGTGTGTAGGTGAAAGAGTGGCAAGTAGTTGTCTGAATGAGAAGGATCCTTCACAGTCTCAGGCATGTGAGCCACTTGGGGAGGGAGAGAGGTACAGCGTCCATTTACATGTCCACTAATGAGAACATCACTCTCATTAATAGATAATTCTGAATTGTAGGTCACACAAAGAGTCCTAGTTAAGCTCCACAGGACACAAAACAAAACGAAAAGTAGAGACCATGGGAAAGATATGCGAAAAGGTGGAGTTTGGGGGATGAAATAAAAACCAGGGAAAGTAGGGGGGCGTTGCCAGAAGTCATTATACACATGTGTGAAGTTGTCAAAAACAAAATTTACTAACAAAAATATTTTTTATTTTCGTTAGATAAACTCATTGTTACTGTGGATTTTTAAGGTGGCACTGAATATCTTTGGAGATTAAATACTAAGTTATTTTAAGGGCATTTATTTCTGTATCATCTTGATTTCCTTAATTGATGTGGGATATAAAGCCTGGAAGTAGAGAGAATCATTCCCTGGTTGTACATCTTGGACTCTATAAAATTATAAAAAGCCAGTTGACTGCTAAGCATCGACCTATTTCTCTTTGCTCTTTACTGTGGATATGGTATGACTTGTTGCTTCAAGTTCTTGCCTTGACTTTGCAACAATGATGAATTGTAACCTGGCTAAGGTACATTTTCATAAAAGTATTTTTTCACAATAGAAATGAAAATAGGACAACTAGTATCTTGAATATACTCATTTCGCTTGAATTGAAACCCAAAATGCACCATTATATCTTCGTATCTTAATATTAAGTACTTAATATCTACTTAATATTTTATCCACTTAATAAAGCCTGCTTTTGGCTGACATTGCTCCTAACACAATTTCAGAGTGTGTGTGTTTGTGTGTGTGTGTGTGTGTGTGTGTGTTTGTGTGTTTGTGGGGCTTTTTTGTCTGTGTCTGTGTTTACGTGTGTGTGTTTATGTTTGGGTCTGTGTGTCCATGTATATTTGTTATAGAAGAGAATGTGCTTCATCTTTATTACTTCTATAAAATTCACTGTTAGTCAAATATATGTTACTGAACATTTATAGTTTTCTATTTATATATTTATTATACATTATACTGTATTACATAGGAAAATTTCATGCTAGCATTTATTGTACATTAAGCATATTTCCCACTACCTTCTTCTGCCCCCTTTCTCAATGGAGATAATCATGTTAACCCAAACAAGCCAGTCTTCAAAAGGCAGAAGTTATGTTTTCTCCATACAAGGTGACTATAATATTTATGGGCATAAAATCACATATGTATGATAAGATAGAAACAAAACTATGTGAACAAGGGGATGCATGATAGGAAAAGTGAGAAAAGTTTATCTGTTGTGGCTGTAAACATGGTTTCGTTTTGATCCCAGTGCCTGGTGCAGGCTCTGAGAGGGGCATTTTTTCAGCTGCAGATAGTTTAACTCTGAGGTCTCTGGAGCAGGACTAAATGCCAGAGCCTAGAGAGAAAAGGGGCTCTGAGAAAGAAACAGGCTGAGGTGTTAGCTTACCCTCAGCTCTTCCTGATTACTGTTGATACAGCTAGATAAGAAGTCAGAGATATCCTGAAAGGAAAATTGGACTTGCCTGACTACCTTAACCAGCAGAAAGTAGCTAAGGAAAACTATACCCCATCTCCTGACTAACCCGTTCTCTCTCCCACCTGGTGTGTTGGTGTGTTAGAAGGCCCTGGAGTGGAGAAGTGAGAAAGAGGAATAAGGAATGAAAATAAAATAGTATAAAAAGTAACATTAACAGTAAATAAATACTATTAAATTAAATAGCATCTATAGAAACTGTTACACTTTCTAAGTAAACTAAGTTCCTTTTTATTAAAAAAAAAAAAAAAAGTCTTCATTGTCATCATCCTCCTCAGGCAAACAAGGACCTCTGAGAATTATTTTCTTCTTAAAAAGAAATAGTTATAGTATTTTCTAAAAGATAATAAGATTCGAAGGTTTTGATTTCTGAAAAAAGTCACATTTTCTGTATTTTACTTTGATAATATATATGAGATAACCAAATAAAAATGTTTTTAGTATGACTCACAGGATTAATGATAAAACACTCCACCACCTGTCTTAAAAAACATTCTGTCTTTGGTTCTTTAAAGGATTATTAATGTCCTAAGATTTCTCTAATTAAATTTGAATAAATTCAAAACGTATATTCTCATCTCCCTTTATTGTTTGTTTTTTAAACATTTACCTCTGTGCTTGCCACATTTTTTATTGGTTGAATTAATTTTTATTATCTCATGAATGTATCTGGTTATCTAGTACGTTCTGATTACTCTTACTCCCCACGCTCCTTTCTCTCCATTCCACGCCTGTCAACTCCCCCTCCTGTCTACAAGGCCATTTTTTTCTTCTTTTTTTTCTTCAATATATTCTTTCTGCAGTTCCCCTCCATCTACTTCTATCCCTGCCCCCACCGCCTCTCTCCCCCGAGATCCATTCCTCCTCTGTTTCCATTCAGAACAGAGCACCTCTCCCAGGAATATCCACCAAACACAACATTAGATGATGTAACGAGACTAGGCACAAGCCCTCACATCCAAACTGGGCGAGGAAATCCAGTGGAAGTAAAAGGGTCCCAAAAGCAAGTAAAAGAAGCAGAGACACCCCACTCCCACTGCTAGGAATCGCACAAAAAGACCAAGCTAACAACCATAACTTATATTCAGTGGGCCTAATGCAGGCTCTATGATTGCTACTTTAATCTCTGTGATCCTTGCTAAACTGAAGTTCATGCACAGTGTTCTCTTGTACCCTTGACACCTCTGCCTCCTGCATTTCTTCCTCCCTCTCTTCCAAGGGGTTTTCCTGAGCTCCAAGAGGAAGGGCCCATTGGAAATCTCCACTTTGGGCTCTCTTCTGCCCTAATGTTTTGCTGTAGATTTCTGCATCAGCTCCCACCAGCTGCCAGCGGTAGCCTGTTTGATGACAATTGGGCTAGGCACTGATTTATGAGTATATAAAGATATCATCAGGAATCATTTTATTAATTTTTTTTTCTATCTTAAGTTCCTGGGCTATTTAAGCCTCTGATTCCTAGTTATTCAGACAGTGTCTAGCAGCGCTTACTCTCATACCATGGGCCGTAATTTAGACCCTTCATTGGTTGGACACTCCCAAAAGCCCTGCTTCACCATTCCCCCATAACGGGAGAATAGATTATAGGTGGAATGTTTTGTGACTCCATCGGTATCCTATTTCCCACCTCTGAAATCCCTGCCTGGTTACAGAAGATGGCTGGGTGAGGCTCCAAATTCTTCCACTACTAGGAGTGCTGTCTTGGGTTACACTGAGGGTGTCTACTGCCCTGGGTGTCCACCTCACTCCAATTACAGTATCTTTCCAGTACTACCCTGTACACCACACCTGATCTCTCCCGTTCCCAATTCTATCTATTCCCAGTCTATCCACAAACTCTCTTCTATTTTCTCTTTCCAGGCAGATCCATGCATCCTCCTTAGAGGCCTCCTGTGCCTTAGCCTCTCTGGGTCTGTGGATTGTACCATGGTTATCCTTTAGAGATAATATGCACTTATAAGTGAGTACATATCATGTTTATCTTTCCGGGTGTAAGTTACCCCACTCAATCAGGATTATTGTATTTTGTTATTTAGATTAGTTGGGCTCCATTTTTTGTATTTAGTGGTTAATATTTACTATTGATATATCTTTTAGTAAAGCTGCGGTTAATCCTAAACAGCTGCATAACCGAATCACCACACAGTGACTGGGATTTATTTAATTAACCTAGATCACAATGCTGGGCAATAGTTATTCCATCCTAAACCTCCAAGCCCACATAGTTGCCTACTATTCAAATTTTACCCATTATACTTGCTTTTGGTGTTACCTTAGGTCCATCTCTCCACATCTCCAAGCCCTCTCTCCCAGCTTCTGCTCTCCCAGCCTCTCTCCTCTCTCTCCTCCTCTGCCTCCCACTCCTTCCTGTCCTCTGGCTCCTCCCCTCTGCCTCCTACTCCTTCCTCTCTATTGCTCAACATCGTGCAGTTTTATTTTGGCATGTTAACACAAAGCTGAGACAGGTGATGCTTAGAGTAAGTTTCACAACGCAATGTCTGGATTGAAACCAGAGAGTAGGGGAGGAAATCAGCATTTGAATGAACAAGGATAAGGTGTATACATTCCAAAAGAGCGTTATACCAACACGGGATGAATTTTTTTTTCTAGTTCCATTTATTTGCCTGCAAATTTCACGGTGACATTTTTTTAACAGCTAAATAATACTCCATTGTATAAATGCACCACATATTCTTTATTCATTCTTGAGTTGAGGGACATCTAGGTTGTTTCCAGTTTCTGGCTATTACAAGTTAAAAAGCTGAAATGAACATAGTTGAGTGAGTGTTCCTAAGGTAGAAGGGAGTATATCTTTTGGTATTTGCCAAAAAGTAGTATAAGTGGGTCTTGAGGTAGATCTATTCTTAATTTTCTGAGAAACCACCAGATTGATTTCCAAAGTGGCTGTACAAGTTTGCACTCCTACCAGTAATGGAGGAGGGTTCTTTTTGTTCCGCATCCTTCCCAGCATGAATTTTAGCTTATAGTTTTTTTATCTTAGCCATTCTGACGGGTATAAGATGGAATCTCAGAGTCATTTTGATTTGCAGTTCTCTGATGGCTAAGGATGTTGAACATTTCTTTAGTGCTTTTCAGCCTTTTGAGATTCCTCTGATGAGAATTCTCTATTTAGATCTGTGCCCCATTTGTAATTGGATTATTTAGTTTGTTGACGTCTAGTTTATTAATTTCTTAATGTAGTTTGGAAATTAGCCCTTTGTCAGGTGTGGAGTTGGGGAAAATATTTTCCCATTCTGTAGGCTGTGTTTTATCTTATTGATGATGTACTTTGCCTTGCAGAAGTTTTTCATTTTCATGAGGTCCCATTTTTTTTAATTGTCAGTCTTAGTACCCACGGTATCAGTGTTCTATTCAGGAAGTGGTCTCCTGTGCCAAAGCATTCAAGGCTATTCCGCACTTTCTGTTCTATCAGGTTCAGTATATTTGGAATTATATTGAGGTCTTTGATCCTCTTGGACTTGAGTGTTGTTCAGGGTGATAAATATGGATCTATTTGCATTCTGCTACATGCCAATATCCAATTAGGCAAGCACGTTTTAAGTATAATTCTTGATTTTTTTTTTAATCAAAACTCAGGTATCCATGGGTATGTGGATTTACATCTGTGTCCACCATTCACTTCCACTGATCTTCATGTCTGTTTTTCTGTCAGTACCGTGAAGTTTTCATTATTATAGCTCTGGAGTGGTTGAAATCAGGAATAGTGATACCTCCAGAAGTTCCTTTACTGTACAGGATTGATTTAGCTCTCTTGGGTTTGTTTGTTTATTTTCCATATGAAGGTGAGTATTTCTTCAAGGTCTGTAATGAATTAGGTTTGAATTTTGATGGGGAATGCATTTTATCTGTAAATTGCTTTTGGGAAGATGGCCATTTTTACTACATTAATGCTACCTATCCGTAAGCATGGCAGATCTGTCCATCTTCTGATATCTTCTTCAATTTCTTTCTTCAAAGACTTGACGTTCATGTCATATAGGTCTTTCACTTGTTTGGTTAGAATTACAACAAGATACTTTATATTATTTGTGGCTAGTGTGAAGGGTGTTGGTTCCTTGATTTCTTTCCCAGCCCATTTGCTATTTATATTTTGTTGTTATTGTTGTGTTGTTTTGTTTTGAGTTAATTTTGTATCCAGCCACTTCTCTAAGGTTGTTTTTCAGCTGTAGGAGTTCCCCAGTAAGATATTTGAGGTCACTTATATATACAATAATATCATTTGCAAATAATAATACTTTGACTTCTTTCTTTCCTTTTTATTTCCTTTAGTTATCTTATTGCTCTGGATAGAAAGTACATACATTTTGAATAACTGTGTAGTAGCCATTACTGAGGTATTTTGGCTTTCTGGTTATGAATACTTTGTTCTTTAAATATTATTTTTCTGATCTTCAATCTGTATTTGTATATGTATATGTGTATGTGTTCTAAAAGCTTATATTTGTTAAAGGGGGAATTATGGATGCATTTTTTGTTTCATTTTATACTTTATAAAAAGTTCAATAATAAATGCTTATTACTTTTGTATAGAAAACTCATTTAAAAGTTAATTTTAAAGCTTAAAAATAAGTCTATTTATAGCACAAATTTAGCTATTTCTCTGTTTACATATCTTCATTTCAATTTCTGGCCACCCACTGTTTTTCTTTGAGCACTTCCTTTCATTAGTTTATAGATTTTGCCATTGCTTAGGATGAAAATTTCTTCCAGAGGAAGGCTGCTGTTGTTCATTTACATAGATATAGCAATAGTAAAACATTATTTTGAAAAATACAAGTAATCAAAAAGGCTGACTAACAAATAAAAGTCATTGTTTTGTGTTCACTAATATTCTTCTCAATTTCCAGAGAAACATCTGTCATTCACTACAAATTAAATTCCACGCATGGCCACGTCTTTTAGCAGAGTGGACAAAATAAGCATTAATAGCCATTCACACTTTTGTTCATTCTTTTTCATTTCTCCTTCAGTAATGAATTCCACAAATTTATTCAGTGATGATTATTTTCTAGGTCTTCACATTGGAGCTAATTTCTCTTTCACACTTTGTATTTTTAAATTTTTCAAAAGTTTTTTTTTTCTTCACCCTAGGTGTAACTGATTTGCTTTTAATTAATGGATTCTATAGCCTATATTCTATTCATCTCACCCAACCCATATTTTCATTGAGAAATAATCCAGTTCTATTATAGAAATAGTGTGTGGA
Source organism: Rhombomys opimus (assembly GCA_010120015.1). NCBI lineage: Eukaryota > Metazoa > Chordata > Mammalia > Rodentia > Muridae > Rhombomys > Rhombomys opimus. The sequence continues at coordinate 2,631,458 of REGO01000153.1, read as the reverse complement.
TAGGATTAGCTTTTTTTAAATCTGTAAAAACACTTCTTAGCCTGCTGTTTCTGATATTTTTATTTTCATAAATTATAGAAAAGACAGTATTTACTCCTTTGCATTTCTACTAACCAAAATGACATGTTGTTATTTTTGTTGTTGCTGTAAAATCAACAGTAGTTTTAAAGAAACCCAATACCTTCAGAGATAACTCCCTAATGAATTATCTACACCTGTGAAATGGGAACCAGCCCAACTCCAGGCATTAATTATAAGCATCATATTCTTGATTGTTGACAAACCAGACAAATAAATAGGGCTATGATGGCTCAAGTGTTGTCACAGGGATGCAACTAAAGAAAAGCACATACTGCTCTAGAATATAAACGAGTGAGACATACAGATCAGCCCTTATCACCCGGGTATCCTACAGCCTGTGTTCAGGGACACCACTTTGCCTCCCAATGTTTATGTTTCTTGATTAAAGACCATAGTGGAAGGAGAGAGAACACCATTAGCAGTATCAAGACATCAGATTTAACCACTTGATTTTAGTTCTGTTCGTCATTTCTTAGAATTAACAGGAAAATTGTTGCTTTACAGATGTACAACTACCTCAAAATTAGAAACAAATTCTTATGGAGCTGCTCTGAAAATGGCTGTACAGTCCTTTTTTCTAGAGTAACATTGTGTGTGGAATTTTAAGATATTTTCCATTTGCATTTCATGTGTTTTTTAAAAAGTCAGAGTTTCCTATATAAATAATCAACATAAAAAATCATATGAGAAAACTATATTATCAATACAAGATTGCAATTTTGTTTAACTTCAGTCAGATTCATAATAATATATGTAATCTACAGCATATGTTGTAATTGACTGGTGATTATGTCTTACTAAGTAGTAAGTAAAGTTCTCAGTGGGGGCAAAGAAATGATCTATTATGGAATAGTCAGGATTACTCTTTGATGAGCTCAATATCCTACATTATTCTCTGGGTGTTCTGCTTCAAGGGTAGGTATTTTTATCAGTTCATTATATTAATTGATAATAGTTTTCAGACTTTGGGTTGGCAGCCACAAAGAACTCAGTCAAAAGCTTTTTATAAGCCCAATTATACATTACTATCAGTGGTTGCCTTAACTGTCACCTGCATACCTCTGCAGTCCTCAGAAGTGTTTCTTCCAGCTGCGTCTCTGTGGTAGAGCCTCAGTGGTTTCATGCTCCTTCACACCTTCAGAAGAGAGAAAGCTCCTCATCGTGTGATTCCAAACAGAACTTGTTTCACTCAAGCAGGCGTTATGACATCAGTATAAATCCATCAACATATGCTATTCCGAGTTTTACTTTTTGTTTTGTATCCACCACAGCAGGAATAGGTTAAGGTTCTTTAGTTTGCAAGAAACAAGAACTCTTGGGTCTGGTTTGAGTAAAAACAAGAAATCTCAAAACCCCCCAGGGAAGGCAGGGAGGTCAGCCTTTCAGGTGAAGGAACTAAAAGCTAGCCATGCATTAAAAGAAGGCTTTCTGTCATCCCTCCAGGTACCCTCATTCATTTCATCACCTTCTTGCTCTGCATTCTCTTTCATTCTTCCTGGCTGACAGTCTTTCAAACATAACACATTCTGAGTATTTTAAAACCCACTCTTTGCCTGAAGTCTTTCTTCATTCTTCTTTCTGTGGAGGAAATATATATGATTTCTTTTTAGTTTTCAAGCTTCAGTTCAGAAAGGAAGCTGAATTAAGTGGTGTTTCTGAATCTCTTTCAAAACCCTTGCACTATCCAGATGTCTAAAGTAATTCCAAATAGCAAAGTCTAAAAAAAATGAAAACACCCAGAACAATCAGTTTCTAGGACTCCCACCGAGCGCTTGGCACACACTCTGAAAGTTCTTATTACAGTATCTAAAATAAGACAGAAAAAGTGTGATTTGGGGGATATATCTAAAAAGTAAATATATCTAAGACATGACAAAAATAAATGAAAAAAGATAGTTTCTGAGAATTGCTAAAATGTGTTCATATTGACCAAACTCAGTGTTCAGACTTTGAAAATGTTCATAGAGAGTTTTAGAGCTTCCTCAGGAAAAAACAAAAACAAAAAACAAAAAACAAACAAACAAACAAAACATAACAAAACAATTTATTGAAATAAAGGGCTACTCTACCAGACTGACAATTGAACAGTTTCCTTAGACAACTTAGATTGTAGAAGTAGTTCAAGAGAGGTAAGCAATTATCTCTTCTTCTAAAGAGACTTACACTCTGTACAGGGTATATAGCAAGACATATTTATGTGACATATAAATGTCCATGCATAGTCAGGTGAAGGCAAATGCTACAAGTGGGATATGAATTTTCAGAACCATTAAATTCCTTGTGGAACACTCGATATTATCCTGGTCTTTAGAAGCAATAGAAATGCTAATTCAGACAGGGAAAGCCCAGGACGACTCAACTCTACACAAGGAAATACAGGCACTAAGGAATACTAAAAGCAAGAGAAATAGTCTTCCCCAGACAAGAGTGTATTAAAGGGTTATCCAATTCTAATGATCAGTCCTGACAACATACATACCAGTAATATTACACAGAATGAGCAAGTCCTACTTATGTATTTGGGAATATATATGTATATGTCTGTAAACATACCCACCAATTAATGATTAATTTCATGAATTTGAAAGAGAGTAAGAAAGAGTACATGAGAGGATTTGGAGAAAAGAAAGGGAAAGAGGGAATGATGTAATTATATTCTAAGAAAAAAATAAGAGAATTAAAAAGAATTCCATAGGCAGTATAGCAAGGGAAGATGGATGAGGAAAAAAAAAAAAGAGTATCAGAATCATAATGGTTGAAAAATAATTGCTTGGAATCTGATTAAGACAAACAAATCACTGAAAGGATCATAATTGGCTCAGTAATCACAATATCATGTTCTCAGCACAAAGGGGTTTTATTTGTCCCAGAGGGACAGAGGCCAGGGAATATTAGACAAAGACAGGAGACAGAGGACAAGGGAGAAGGGAAGAAAAATAAGGGAAACAGAAGAAGGTGTATTTTTCCCACAGCAGGACATAGACTGCCTCTAGGTAGACAGACAGACAGACAGACAGGGCACATATGAAAATGGTGTTTATAAAGGTAAAGGAGGAAACCCCATGATAGGATGAGGTGTTTAATTTTAATTGGGCAGGCTAATTACATGAGCCAATGGGGCTTTTGATTGCTGGAGCTTGGTGGTCAGCCTCAGGAGGAGGACGTGGCCTCCTTGGGGGCTAGGTTTAAGAATGTAATCTAACAGTTCTTAGCAAGGCAGAGGGAATCTGGGAGACTGGCAAGGCCTACTAGAGCCACATACTCCAGTGGGCTAGTGTCACTTCAGAAAGGATGTCAGCAGAGCAAGACTGTTGTCAGACATAACATACTGATTACAGAAGATGTGTAAGTTTATTGTTTTTCAAGGCAATCAGAACAAACTCATTTCTCTTATCAAATTTGAAAATTGCTTTTTACATCCAAATCCTATATCCTGACACATAAAATATTCCAAATATTATTTCAATTGTTAACAACAGAAGTATGGAAATGAATAAATGTTTTTATAATGAGAAATTGATACATTACAGCACTGATTCTGTTTTTATGTGGCTTTGTCCTACAATCCTGACTATGTTGACCAGGGAATGAAGAAAAATACACACACACACACACACACACACACACACACACACACACACTGAAAAAGAAATGTGAAGACACAAGGATTCAAAAATGCTGCTGTCAGGCAGGCCTCATGCCCTCTGATGGAGCCACACCGACTGCCAAGACAAGCTGGGATCTCAGAGCATCTATATAGCACCACAGGAGGAGGCTGTCCTATCACTGTGGGAGGTCTGTGTAGGCAGACAGTCTCAGGCATCATACAGGAGGAAGCTGCAGTGAATGGTTTTTGTACAGACTGCTCAGTCCTTTGAGCTCAGACCTACAAAGAAGGCTTTGTCTTTTCTCTGAGCTTCACGTCGGGAAGGCTGGGCACTTGCAGAGGTCCTTTATGTGGCTATGCCCATGAGGACAATGCACCTTTCCTTATGACTTCACTCATGGGCTTCCTGAACTCACTAACTGATGCAAGTAACTTATTTAATAAGTTGTAGGCAAGCACTTTTACACAGAAAACCAAACAAACAAAAAATTCAAATGACAACAAACAAACAAAAGAAAAACTTGATTTCTACAAAGAAATCTCACCGAGAGCTCTGAGGAAGAAGACCAACAGATTATAGCACATTCTCTGCAGAAGCTTTGGCTCTGCATCACACTGCCTGTAAGGATGAGTCTGTCAACCTTAGCTGTAATTGTAGAGACTAACTGTGACTCAATATTTTGAAAAGCAAGAGAAATAGTGGATATGTGTACTGTCTTAGGGTTTCTATTGCTGTGAGGAGACACCATTACCATGGCAACTCTTCTTAAGAAAACATTTAATTGGGGCTGGCTTACAGTTTCAGAGGTTCCGTCTGTTATCATCATGGCGGGAAGCATGGCGGTGCGCAGGCAGACGTGGTGCTAGAGGAGCTGAGAGTTCTATATCTTGATCCTACCCGAAGGCAGCCAGGAAGAGACAGGATTTGTTTCACACTGGGTTTAACCTGAGTATTCAAGACCTCATAAGCCTCCCCACCTGGATAGAAACACATTTCCTCCAACAGAGCTACCTTCTCCGATATGACCGCACCTCCCAATAGTGCCACTCCCTATGGCCAAGCAATCACACACTTGACTCTATGAGTGCCATACCTATTCAAATCACCACACCTACAAAAAGGTTTATTGAAATGAAACCACCTTTTCTTTATGGGCAGGGTCATTCTTGAAAAGCAATTGGACCAACGGAGCAGGAGACTTTGTTCTCAGGTGTTTGACATGTACATAGTAAACCAGTCACAAAATGGTTGACCCTACTGTCACTGACAAATACACAGCGGTCTATCGAGTAAGAAGCTAAGCTTGGATGTGAAAGGGTCCACACTCTCAAAAGCTGTACTTTGTAGCCTTAGGCAGTACTTAATTACCTTGTCTACCACATGAAAAATAAAAATTACTCAAGTAGGAAATTTGTTACATAAGTAAGTCAATCTGTTTGATACAGCACTGACAGACAGCAAATGGCTCAAAGAGAACGAGGGAGATTCTCCAGCAGCATTTTGAACAGCCGAGTGCCATGGCTGGGGGACAGTGGAGCCAGCGCTATGGTACATCCGTGTCCCACAGAAGAAAGTGAGGGATTCCCTCCCTTATTCATTGCACTGGCCTTGCAGCTGGCAGAATACTTTAGTTAATTCTGTCTGCTGCTTTTTGGGGGGAAAAAAATGAAACCTGGCTATTTAATATTTTATATTTGTGAGAACTATTACATAGAAATAGAATAAAACTTAATGTGTATTGTCCCATATGTGACTGCTGGAGCTAAGAGTTAGAATTATAGAGAATTTAGATTAATATAGAAAAAAAAAAAAAAAACCTCCTTCATGGTTATGGAAATAGATCCTTTTCATCTCCAGGAAGGCGTGAATTGACTTTCTTTGAAGTAATAAGATCTACAGTCATCTTCAAGCAAAAGTAAAAGGCGTGTTTTTACTAATATTATGGAACTTCTTAGGTTTTCTGGGACTTTAGAGGCCCTAGGATCCTGGTCTATGAGAAACACAATGCTGCAAAGGATGTTTCACAGCTCTAGGAAACATACTGTGTAAGTAAACTCTACAGACAATGAGAGGATCATGTAACAACCTTCCAAGCAGCAGCACACTTAGCGTGTGCTCTGCACCGCATCAACTACCCAGCACTTCAGAATCTCTACCAGGTGGTAGACATGACAACATTAAATGATCATCAGGTCTAGACTTGGAGGATTGTGTTAACAGACATGGAAGATACGTTACAAAAATCTTACACTTCCTAAACGCATAAATATTTGAGTTTTAGAAACCAACTATAATGTCAAAAGTTGAATGAAAATAATCAGGAACTTTTACAGTTAAGAGAAATTTATAAACATTTATTTTGTTACTGAGTCTCTGCTCTCAAGCAGTTTAGTGTGTACCTTATGGAATAAAGAAATGAACCAGGAGAAATTTTTAACTGCAGGCTTTCAATACCTACCTCCTGTTAGAGTGTTTTCTTCTCCCTTTTCATCTGTAGCCTGATATTAAACTTTTTCTCAACAGTCTGACTGGATGTACCTTTCAAGCTGAAGCAATTTCCATCTTATGCAGAGTCAACATACACGAAGTTGTTTTAAACTGATGGAGCTTAATTTTCTTTCAACAGATTGTAATGGAATACATTTAAATGTGCTAACAGTTCGGTAAAGATATACAAATGAACACAAGAATCTGCTAATCATAGACAATTTATAAGGAATATTGTCAAATATTGGGGAAATAAGTTGAACAAAAAAAGGAGTGCAATATAGAGGAGATAATTAATAAATGTGGTTTATGGGATTCAGGTTCCCCACTCAAAACCTCTTTCCTTTTGAACAGTTGGCCTTTTCTTCAACAGTTCTGTAAAAAACTAGTATTGTTTTGAATGCAGTCCATCTCTATAATGATGTTAGCATACTATTACTATGCAAGCATGAACTTCAGGTTATTCTATTACAGTTGCAGGAGGAAGCCTGAGGTACACATTCATTTCCTACAGCAATTTCCATGAGGTTTGTTCTAGGAAACACTGAAATAATCTGAATTTGACTCACAAAAATGTTTAAACCGGAAGAATATGTTTAAACATGACAAAATTATAAAGCATCATGTTGATGTTACTACACAAGTAAGTCAAAATAAAAGTTGATAAAGTGGAAAAATCAGCCTGGGATAGCTTTTGTCTGTGACATGAGCATGACCTGCTCACCTGTTGATTAAATGCTATGTATGGGAAACATATACCGTAAGTCTAAAATTCAAACCCTCTGATTTCTTCTTTGTGCACAATAGTCTTAGATCATCAGCAAGCTTAACAAATGTTGTTAGTATCCTCATTACCAGCAGAAAAAAAAAAATGTGTTCACTGTATCTGCAACTTGCTATAACAACACAGGCAGTAAGGAAAATAAATGGATTTTATTTTAGATCTGTTAGCCTCAAATCTAGGATTGCACTGCTCTCAGGTTGTCTTGTTTGTTTTGCTTTGTTTTTCAAAATGCTGTAGTTTGTTCACATTAAAATATCACAGCATTTCCTCATCTTTATACAAAGTAGATATGAAAAGGGTATTTTGTTTCTTTGTTTTTTGTCTTCCTACCCCTGAAAGCATCTGGTATATATGTAGTTCTGAGGGAAGAAAAAAAAAAAAAAAAAAAAAAAAAAAAAACACTACCTCTTTTTCACCCATTTCAGAATTGTCTATAGGAAACTATACTAGTAAACAGAATTCCTATTACAGAATAACACATGTAGGAATGTTGACACTCACAGTTCTTTAAAGTCAGAAAATAAGCTATGAACCACCAATAAGTATCTACAAATATTTGTCAAAACATAAAGCACACACATTTTAAGGATAAAGACAAGAAATAATTTAGGTTCACTTCCAAGTTGGGGACAATGACAAATCAAAGTATGCATAATAAAACTGGTTATCATACACCATTGATATATAGTAATAAAAACTTAAAAAGGTTGTGTAGACATAAACATTTGATACTCAGTCATAAGCAACAAAAGCTGTATACTAGAAGAGTACATACAGTTAGAGATTTCTTCATGCTCCAAAAAATAAATAAATAAAATAAGGCAACAATTCAGCTGTGTAGAAATAATTTTGTAGCCATTCGCAGGGGCACAAGCCTGTAATCCCAGCACTTGGGGAGGTAGAGGTAGGTGGATCTCTGTGAGTTCAAGGCCAGCCTGATCTACAAAGCAAGTCTGGGACAGAAAAGACAAAAAAAAGAAACCCCAACCTAAAAAAAAAAAAAAAAAATCTAAAAACTAAAAACAAAAATTAAAAAAGAAAATAATAATTTTGTAATCAATATGGTATTTCCCAAATATGAAAGTTTTCACATCATGTAACATAGGATTGTTTTATATATGGACCCACATATGTCAATACCTACAAGAAATATACATAATTTGATTACAGAATGAATGAGTTTTTAAAAATTATTAGTAAGATGTAACAAATATTAGTTATGTTTTAAAATAATATTCTTAGACACAGAAACTAATTTTTTTTAAATGTGTACTTCCACTCCATGCTGAGCAAACATAAGTCAGTCAGTTTTCTTTCTATCAGCACATAGATTATAAAACGACCAGCAGCATCTTGATTTTCTATATTTGCTGTCATCAAGATGCTCCATTCTGCTCACTATATTATGCTAGCACCGAATCTTTTTGGAAAGAATTCTTTTTACAACCTCCTCCCTCCTTACCCCACCATCTGTTTCAGTTGGGTCCTGAGTCATGAAGGAAAAACTTAATTTTTTTCTGTCTTAATTTATTATTATTTTTTTTCAACACCCAAGTCAAGCTAACCCAATGCCAAATTCCAACTGACTTCTGAAAATACTCAGCTTTTGGAATTTTTTTTCAAGGATGTGGGAAGAAAATATGAAATGATTCAGAGAACTATGAAAATGAAGCCCGGCCACCGTTAGGAGCAGAGACAGATGGCTCTGGACTCCAGTGACGTAAGCCTAAGCGATCTCACTGCTGATGCACGCTGCAAAGTATGTCAATTCTGAATGCGGTTGTGGGGGAAACTCTTGTACCGTGATGTATAGGTTCTCACATACCGTCCTCTCCATTTGACAGCGATGTGCAGTGCAAATCAAATTTCCCCTTGCAAATATATCAATCATTAAAATTGTTGCTGGCTTATTTAACTGTGAGTTAGCTATAGCTATCACCCCGACCTTCATGACTTCCTAACAGCTCCACAGCCCCCACTGTTTCTACCATCTTCATTCACTAAACATGCCATTTAGTTGCATAGGTTCAATGGTTATGAACACAGGTCAGACGACATGAATAGTAATTTCTCATATGGATGGATACTTATTTTAAGCTCATTCAGTATGGATACTTATTTTAAGCTCATTCGGTAAGCCACAAGTTAATTAAGAACTTCTGTGTACTCTTGTTGTGATTAGATTAAGATATTGCCTTGAATGTTTTGGCAGCTTTTACCCTGTTCAAGGATCATAACTTTCAAGGCTGCGTGGTTTTCCTTAAACAAACTAAAAACTCTTGATCAATATTAGTTGATTTGTGCTCAGTAGAATCTAGTTTGTTTTGCAACTGAGACGTGATACCTGTGCTGGTGTTGGAGAACACGGGCTGACCCTGTAAGTCATTAGACTGGGCAAGCTTTTTTATAGCCACACCCTATACAGCCTGAGCTTTCTCTGCACAGCAAGCACTTGGAGAAAAGAAACCAGTTAGGTACAGTTTTAGTTTTATTCTGAACTACCCTAATACTTATGCTATAGAAAAAAGTCCAGAAACATGTTTTCTTAAAGATGAAGGAGAGAATTTGATGAAATTAGGCATCTAAATAGCTACCCTTTGAGAAACCAAAAAGATTAAAAATTAGCAGCTATTATTAAGGGCTGAACTATGTGGGTGGAGAAGTCTAGTAATGCCCTGAGGGGAAAGACCGCCTTACGGCATTCTTTCCCCACCAACTAGAGATAACAGTTGCTAGGAAACTGGCCCATTCCCCCTAGGGAGGGACACCAGGTCATTATGGTCTGGGGACCTTCCTATAGCCAATCAATTCAAAATGTAGCATTTTGACCAATAGATGCTTGCCAGGCAGGAATTGGGCATGCTGGGAGGGACCAGAATCTATATATCATGCAACTAACCCACCGCTTCCGTGGTGGGGCTGTGTAGACCCAAGCTGCAGCTTGTAATTTACAATAAAAACACCCTCGTGTGTTTTGCAACAGAGTCATTTCCTGGGGATCTTTTGGGGGCTTGCGAACTGGGTATAACACCTTCAGTCACCCCAACTCTGTATTAAGTCAGTTTTCTTATAGTGTCATTTTCTGTATGCACTGCATTATACTACACAAAGCATGTGTGAATTTATTGGAAATGTTTTACAAATGCCTCCATTTGTACATAGGATGGTAATAATTGTTGTACAAAGATTTTGTGGTTCTCTTCACTCTCAAATGTTTAGAGAACTTTATAATCATCCAAAATCACTTAAGAATGATTGCAGCTTTCTTTCTGATATTTTATATAAGTGTCACTGATTTTTTTTTCAAGATTTATTAAGCTAGGGCACTATTGTAATTGTGACAGAATTCAAATTGAACTATAAGATATAAATTTATAATAATTTCCTTAAAGTTTTATGAAGAATGTGAGTTTGTGTATTGCCTTAAATATTTACTTATTCAAACAATGTGACTTATTTTCTGTCTCCATAATACAAGTTTTTATGTATTATTTTAATTATAACTTAGATCAAATACAATGATTCAATCAATAATGAGAAACAGAGGGGTTATACTAATCAGTAAAGACTAAGGTAAAACCTCATCCACAGGAAGGAATAACACTTAAAGAGTTCGATGCATTATTGCCAGAGGTGACTGAAAGCCAGTAATAAAAATTATTCCATAAATAAGAAAAGTAAGAAAGGAAATGTACTGTTATAAAGATGGGAAGTAGAAGAAAGAGAGATGGTTTGTTTTTCACTGCAACTTCAATGTTATCTTAAGAACTGGAAAAGAACCCAAATATATCAACTCTGAGCAGACACAAGATTACAATCATAAGAAAACGTGTGAATCAAGGTCCTCAGCATAGCCAATTAAGTATGAAGCACAGTCAGAAACTTGAATAACTTCACCAGAAGCAAAATAAGTAGTACTAAAAAGATCCGTTCACTTCAGAAAAGGGCTTCAGATTCGGTTGAAGAGCTAAGTTTATACAAGAAAAGTAAAGGACCAAAGGGGGAAGACCAGAAGGCTACAAGAACGGAGAGCCTGACCTGGCCCTACAACAGCTGAAATTCAGCCTGTTCTCTCCCTGTTTCATGACACTTACAAAACTCTACAGACGTTCAAAAGAAGTTATAGAATTATAAGATTTTAGTGGATTCTTAGAAGGTTTGTGTAGATGTGTACAAAAAGACCATACATTTACTTAAGGCCACTCAGTTGGGGGAGGGGGTAGATTTAAAATGAGAGTTCTATACCCCTTTTGTTAATTGGATTACTTGGATTGTTGGTGTGTAATTTCTTGAGTTCTTTATATATTCTGGATATCAGCCCTCTGATGGATAGGGCTGCAATAGGGATAAAATGATTAAATTGTTATAAATCTAAAAAAATAAAAACAAAACCAAATGAGAGTTCTGTAAAATTGTTTTACAGTGGTGTTGCAGACCTAGCCAAATGGCCATGGGTAGAGAAGCAGTAGAATATAGAGTTCTGAAAAAATATTCATCAGCCTGGTACTCTAAAACCCAGGGTTGGAGAGATTACAGAGCCTAGAGTAGAATCTATCATTGCTGTTTTCAAGAGCAGCCTGGTACTGTAGACCTAAACAGCTGCTCATGGCTGTACAGTTCATATAGCCTAGAGAAAACCCTATCATTGCCATTTTCCTTGCTAGCTTGTTACTGGAAACCTGGCCAAGTCCCACAGCTGGAGGAGTTGTAGAGCCTAGAAGATAATTCACAACTCCTGTTTTCTCACCAGGCTGGTATTATAGACCTGGCTAACTGCCCTAGGTTACAGAGATAATAGAGCCCCACGAAGAAACTACCAATCTCATTTTCCTAAACTAACATAATGTCTAACTGTATTCTAAATATCTCTCCTTATACGCACAGGTAAGCATAGCTTACATTTGATCACACAAGTTTTATTATGCATCAGATGGAGACTTTTATAGAGATCCACAACCAGTCAAAAAGCACAGAATAAGTAACTGTGGAGAGCCTAACCCTAATCTATCTATCTACAGTACACCCATATACCTAAAGTTCAGAGAAAAGTTCAGAAGAGAGCATGAGACGGTGTTGAGAGCCAGAGAGCCAGGACACCTGTTTGGAGACAGTGTCTCTAGGCAGGCGAGGGAAACTGCACTCGTGCAATCTCAACAATACAGTTACCCAAACAAGAACTGCAACATGACATGATCAGCTGACATGCAAATAAGATGCCCAACTGATTAGGAGTTACAGGCATCCACGGCTGAAAGGCAGAGAATCAGTCTTCTCCAAAGATGAACCCCTGGGTTATCCAACCAACCCCAAGCAGTTATCCCAAAAACATGGATGTGTGAACAGCAGCACTAAAAGGATCCAGAGTTTACAAACACATATGTACCGAAGTAGACAAAACAATATTAACTATAAAGAAGAAGCCGTTAATTCTAGAAGAAGTGTGAGTGTGGGAGGAGTTAGCATGGAAAGAGGAAGAGTAGGAATAGTGTAATTACAGTACTCATGTCTGAAATTATCAATAAAAAAATTCAAAAACGTAATGCCTTTAGTTTACTGATGTTTTGAATTTTAGAAAAATTAGGAAGGAATGTTCTATCACATTCAAAGATGACAAACTAATATAAAGATAAGATATATTTTCGTATAGAATTATGACAGAACTGCCACTATCTTTAAATCATCAAAGTGTTCAATTTACTATTTTGAAGGAGAAAGGGAGGGAGAAAAGAATAGAGGGTTGGGATGAAAAGGAAATGCTGCTTTCCTATTTCCTTTATTACATAATTTTCACTCACAGTGTGTGCTGGCTTGCTGGCTAGTTTTTTGTTTTTTTTGTTTTTTTTTTTTTCCCCTATGGACACTATCTGAAGTCATCTGAGAGGAGAGAACCTCAACAGAAAAAATGTCTCCATAGACTGGGTTGTACTCAAGCCCACAGTGTAGGGTATTTTTCTAATTAGTGACTGATGGGAGAGAGCCTAGCCATTTATGAACACTGTGATTCCTGGGGTACCGGTCCTGGATTCTATAAGAAAGCAGGATGAGCAAGCTATGGAGAGCAAGCCAGTCAGAAGCAGCCTCATGGGCATCTGTATCAGCACCTGCCTCTAGGTTCCTTGGCCTTTATGAGTTACTGTCCTGACTTCATTCATTGATGGACTGTGATGTGAAAGAAAGTAAGCCAAATAAACTCCTTTATCCACAACTTGCATTCCATCATGGCTATGTCATCACAGCAATGGTAACCTTAACTAGGACACTGTGTAGTTTTATTTTTAAATTTTCTTTCAGTTCGGGAGAATAAAAACACAAAAAGGAAAAGAAAGTTTTAAAAACACTTTGAAAAATATCAGTAATAATGTTGTTAGTTATGTCATTTGTCAACTTTTTCATCTCCTCCTGTATTAATTTTATTAAACACAAAAATTTAATCTACAACTGTGTAGCACTTTTTGGTCTCGATGTGTGAATCGATCCTTGCAATGGTTGTATACACAGTTCAGATGTAAGATCTGAATAAAAATATTGTCTCCATGAGTGGGTTAATGAAACTAAAGCTTGTTCACTAAAGCACATTACCTTATGCACAGTAGAAATAAGAATGTTTAACTTTCAGAGTCCTTCTATGGAAGGTGCCTATCCTCTTCCCTGTTTCCTCCCTCCTCTGATGATCTTTTCTAGTTCCCACCATTTGCCTGCAAATTTCATGATTTCCTTGTTTTTAAGGCTGGGACTCATAGCCAAACTTTGGACAGAGTGCAGGGAATGTTATAAAAAAAAAGGGGGGGGGGAGATAGAAAGAACTAGAGTAGACATTAGCTCCACAAGGAGAGAAAAAAAAATCTGGGCCCAGGGATCTTTTCTGAGACTGATACTCCAACCAAGGACCATGCATGGAGATAACCTAGAACCCCTGCTCAGATGTAGCCCACGGCAGCCCAGTCTCCAGGTGGGTGTCCCTAGTAAGGAGAACAAGGGCTGTCTCTGACATGAACTCAGTGGCTGGCAATTTGATCACCTCTCCATGAGGGGGGAGCAGCCTTACCAGGCCACAGAGGAAGACAATGCAGTCAGTCTTGATGAGACCTGATAGGCTAGGATAAGAGGGAAGAGGAGTAAGACCTCCCCTATCAGTGGACTTGGGGAGGGACATGGGAGGGGATGAGGGAGGGAGGGTGAGATTGGGAGGGGATGAGGAAGGGGGCTACAGTGGGGATACACAGTGAATAAACTGTAATTAATAAAATAAATAAGTTAATTTTAAAAAGAATGTTTAACTTTTTATTTTCTATTCCAGAGTGTACTTCACAGATACTTTTGATTTAGATAGCTAGGGTGTTTGTGTGTGTGTGTGTGTGTCTGTATGTGCATCTGTGCATGAGCATGTGTGCAAATACTGTGTTTCTCAACTCAACATATCTGAAGTGCAAAAGCAAACTGGATAAACTGAAACCCTCACTACTTTCCAATACAGGCTCTGGAAGAGATTATATAGGGATTAGCAAAGCAAAATAAAACAAAGGGGAGTCCTAAAATCTTAGGGGACTTTTGCAAGCTTATACACATTTTATAAGCCAAATAATTTTTGTGCCAGCTGCCATAATTTTTTCTCTCATCTACAATTATAAAAAAAAATGAAAACAAAAATGGCAGCTTCATCTGGATGCAAAAAGATGCATCTAGGTCATTAAATAATTTATGCTGCTTGAAGTCTCACAGTCTTCTGAACTCTGGAAAGGAGTGCAGTTCTTTGCCAAGGCAGCTCACTTCAGTCATACCTCTTGAGTTTGTGTTTCAAGTCATCTCAGCCTATCTCACCAGCTGTAAAGGCAAAAGCAAACAAAACTTGTTTCCCTTGCATAGAGATTCTTTCACAAGTAACAGTGTTCATTGTAGCCTAAGAGGGATGAAATTTCATAACAGTGTGAGGAGCTGTGATTAATCAAAGCGTTGCTACATACTCCTCAACGGAAAAGTCTGAATCTATTCCTAAGAGACTATTTTGAGAAGGTGCTGGAGAGATGACTGTTAATAAAGTGCCTGCTATGAAAGCATGAGGACATAAGCCCAGACTCCCAGCATCTACAAAACTCTGGGCGTGAGGGCACAGCTATTACCCTTGCATTTGTGATATGAACAAAAGTAGATCCCTAGAGCTCATTGGCTGGCTAGCCCTGCCAAATGAATGAGCAACATGTTTCGTGAGAAATCCTATACTGAAAATTAAGGTGAAAAGCAATAAAAGAAAATATCTGACCTCAAGCTCTGGACTCCATACTCATGTGCATGTACGTGTAAGCACAGCTGTACATTCGAACACTTACCCACGTGAACATCTGTGAACATCACTGCATACACACAGACACACACACAAATGCACATACACAATATCCATTAATGTAAACATATTCTTAGATATGAGTTGCCCGTTGTCAGCTTAGACAAAAGGTTAACTATTACAATAAGAAAACTATTTTCACTCATGTCCAGCAATCCTCCTCAACAATGAGATTTACAGATGCATGCCCAGTGTCCATGGATTCTGGACATTTGATTGTGGATCCACACACCTGTGGGACAACACTTTATTTACATGCCCCTGGAATTGCTTGGGAAATATTTTTACAACCAAACAATGAATTACAGTGATTAGCACTGAATAAAATAAGCACAATTACATCATTCTGATGGAAACTGCATTTAATGACAGGGCAAAAATGTTTATAACGAAATGTTGTATCACTTTAGTTTTCAAGAACACCCTTGTAAGAAATGAAAATAAACTGATGTTTAGAAAGTTGATTGTGTGAATCAGTAGTCCGCATTAGGCCAAGGCCTCGTTCTTCCTTGGACACCCTGCAGTTTGGGGATCATGATTTATAGTTTAATTACCATTCACGGCACTTTATGCTTTAGCACTTTGTCTTGCTTGCTAGACACAGCTGCATGCTCAGACAATTAAAAAGTTGTTCTTTTTTTCTGTTTTGATAACAAAATATGAACTGATCTTGGCTCCTCCTAACTGATTCTACATGCTGGTTTGTTACACTCAAGGTCAAAATAACTAAGCCTCTGCATCACGAAGCAGGTGTGAGTGAGAAATATTGGAAACTGAGCATTCTCCGTGAAGCACCTGATTACAACAAAACATCCAGTCACCAGACCCTGTGGAGAGGACTTTGGGGGGTTGGGGAGTCAGCCACAACCGCTTAGGTGGCAGATATGCCCAATGCGCAAGTTACCCTGGAGGCGATGCCAAGTTGTGAGAGGTGCTTTCTCACCCAGCCATTTCACAAGAAGTTTGCTTACGTTACATCCCCATGTGAAATCAATTTTACTAAACAGGAGGCCATGTTTTTCCATTAGGCCTTTCAACAGTTTATAAAACCACAGGAAACTAAGAGCCGATGAATTCAGTGAATTGCTCTCTTCTTTTACATCTTTGATTCTTAGTACATAGTAATACAGAAAGTGCTATGGTGTGATTGTGTCCATGTGATTATGTGTGTGTGTGTGTGTGTGTGTGTGTGTGTGTGTATGTGCATGTGTATGTGCATGTGTATGTGAGTATATGTGTGTGAGGGTATCTGTGTGAGAGAGAGTGTGAATATGTGAATATATGAGCTTGTCATTGTGTATGAGTGTGTGTGTGTTTCATACATGTTTGAATATGTATAACTGTATAAGTTTTTAATAATTTATTCTTTTTCTCTGCATTCGTTAAATGTAGATAAAATTGAACAACAACAACAAAAAAATTCAGCCAGCTTATTCCTCTAGTTTACTAAAAGCAAACTCAAGGGGGAATATGTCATTGAGTCTGATTTGCAGCTCATCAAAATCAACCCACTCAGAGACATTCAAAGATCAGCTGAGTAATGATCCTATGGACTTAGTGAAATAAGGCAGAGTGCTGATAGAGCATGTCTTAAATTTAATCATTACAGCTTTGAGCTGGTAGCTAAGAAACTCAATGCTACATTTGCCTTGGTAAAACTAAGCGTACCAGATTATAAAAAGGAGGGAGATGGCTTTCTGTTCTACCTCTTCTGATTAAAGGTTAACAACAACAACAAAAAAATTCCTTTATTATTTTTTTTTCCTGAGCTGAGAACAAAACCTAGGACCTTGTGCTTGTAGGCAAGCACTCTACCACTGAGCTAAATCCCCAACCCTTTTCATTATTTTTATTGTTTGAGAATATACTTTAATTAAATATATCGTCTAATTTCTTCCCTCTGATCTTTATCCTAATCCTCCCATCGGGTTTTCTCTGCTGAGTTCATGTGCTGTGTTTTAAAACCCACCGAGTCCACTTAGTGTTGCCTGCGTGAATATGGGTGTAGGATCGTCTCCCAGAATAGAGATGACCTCATCCAGATCATGTCCTTGAAGAAAACTGCCTCTTGCTCCACTAGCAACCATCAAGTTCTAATAGCTCTGAACCTGGGTGTAGGACTCCATTAGCCCTTCCTCCATTTATGTGAGGTTTTTGTTGACTTGATAATTTTGTAGGTCTTAAGCACATGATAACAGTTGTGATCAGTAAGGCTACTCGTGCAACGATCCTGCCATGTCTGGCAAATATTGTTTGGCAAATATTGTTTGACTACTGATGTTCATTACTCCGGGCTGTTATAATCTTCCCATATCTTTCATGATAATCTCTAATTCTTGGTGGAAGGGGCAGTGATATAGATGCCACATTTAAAGCTGAGCAATTCACAGTTTCTCTCTCTACACAATGACCAGTTTTGGGTATCTTTATTATTTGCTACCAACTGAAACAAATGATGACAAACGTTGGAACAAATGTGGGGAAAGGGAGAGCTTATTCACTGCTGAGTGGAGTACAAACTAGGGCACCCACTCTTAAGTCAGTACGAAGCTTCCTTAGAAAGCTAGTAGTAGATATTTACCATATGATCCAGACATGCCACTCTTATCCATGTGCATAGAGGTCTTTACATACTACAGAAGTATTTTTTTTTACTGTTTTATTTATTTATTTATTTTATAATTTTTTATTGTTTGTTATTATTAGTTGCATTTTATTAACTCTGTATCCCAGTTGTACCCCCCTCCCTTATTCCCTTCCAATCCCACCCTGAACAGAACACCAACAGCACAGGCTCTAAGAACAACAATTAATAAATGGGACCTCATGAAGCTGAAAAGCTTCTGTAAAGCAAAGGACACCATCATTAAAACAAAAGCACTGCCTACAGATTGGGAAAGAATCTTCACTAACCCTTTATCTGACAGAGGACTAATATCCAGTATATACAAAGAACTAAAGAAGCTGAAAAGCAGCAAACCAAGTAATCCACTTAAAAAATGGGGAACAGAGCTAAACAGAGAATTCTCGACAGAGGAATATCAAATGGCAGAGAAACACTTAAAGAAATGCTCAACCTCATTAGCCATTAGAGAAATGCAAATCAAAACGACCCTGAGATTTCACCTTATACCCATCAGAATGGCCAAGAGGAAAAACTCAAGAGACAACACATACTGGAGAGGTTGTGGAGAAAGGGGAACCCTCCTTTGTAGAAGTATTTGTTCATCTCAGTCATTAATGCTTTATTCAGAATAGCCAGAAAGTCAAAATAGCTTAGGTATCTGTTAATTGAGATGGGAACACTGGCAATGTTCTACATATACAGGATAGAATATTATTCAGCTGTAAAAAAATGAATTATGATATCTACAGATAAATGGATGAAGTGAGAAACAACCGTTCAGTATGAGTAGCTCAGACAGAGAAAGACAAAAGCTGCATATTCTTTCTCATATATGGACTCTAGCTTTGAAGTTCTAGATACGTATTTTTAAATTGAAGTACCTAGAGAAATAGGAAATCTAATAAGGCTCCACGATTCTCAAGAAAGAGGACACAATACACGCAATGTGGGTGGAGAGGAAACAAGCAAAACGGGTTAGGAAAGGCCAGTGGAGTGAGGGACAGAGGGCAGGGAAAAGGAAGAAGCTTAGTAAGGGAATGACTGACTAAGAATTCCATTCCTTGCAGGGATCCTCCTGGAGTGAGTTCATAGATATTATCTGGTTGAACAATAATTCAGGCTGATGTTTGCCTCAGTCGCTTTACTCTCTCCTTGGATGTGGTTCAAGAAGCTACTTTATACATTACAGACAAAAAGTCAAGTTTTATATAATTTTAAAGTAAAAGTTAAATGTAGGAGATAAAATAATACAGTAATTTACCAGGTACCATGGCACCAGGCAGCCTAAACTTAGGCCATCAGCATGACATATGTGATGTAGAGTACTAAGTAATCCTTTGATATTTTGTCAACAAAAATTAGTATAATCATATTATTTACCTAATTTTTTTATGAAGAATGATATTTAAAATTCTCATGGGATAATACCTGCATCTCATTTATCATATACTTTTCTTACATACCAAGACAATTGTTTAAATCTCTCATAACTGAACCCTTCATGCAAATGAAAACAGAACAAAACAGAAAACCATAAAATATCATTAGAAAAAAGAAAATGGCCTTTCCCAAAGTGACCATTTAGATAAAAACCTCAATCTGAATGTGTAAGTAAGGAGACATGTTTCTTAAAACTTACCTCATTTCCCTCTAATCCTCCCTCAAATGGTGGCCTAGATCTGTCTGCTAATCATATCAAAGAGCTTGTCCTTGTTGTTCAAATACCTCTGCAAAACGACAAAACTTTTACGTTAGAGCAGTGAGGTCCATTACACTGAATACAATAAAAATTTCTCCTTTCTCAATAAAATAAAATGTCATTAACTTCACATCTGAAATAAAACATGAATGAGTAAAATATAATGGTTAATAGAAATAAAATGTGCGACAAATAATTGAAGGTGTTAATATTTAGTGTGTATTTAACATCCTACTCAAAGTTATCTCTTAAAAATCTTTTCTGTATTGCACTTTATGGCCATTTAAAATACTGGAATTTGAGGTCAATCACAGAGTCAAACATTTTGAAATTTGTCTCTGAATTTTTAAATACTATAGCACAAACTAGCAAGTTTGCATTATTTGTATTTTATCTATTTTTCCATGACCACAAGAAACTATCCCCAAGAAGAACAGTCATTAAAATAATGGAGATATGGAACTTTTTGATTATTTGTTTTGTCTATTATGTAATGAAAGAAACCAATCAACTTTGTTTTCATTATTTTTATATTATTTTTAATGAAAGTTTTAGTTTTTGATTGGCTGGGAAAGTATCTTAGTGTTATAGTACTTGCATAATATGTACAAGGGCCTTAATATTATCTCCTATTCGTGGAAAAAATAGAACTGAATAAAAAATCATGTATAGTTTTTGCACTTGAAGTCTTAACTATTTCTGTAGCTGAGTTCTAGCACCACTGGTGCTCAGGGGTTCAAGTTTAGCCAGGGTTACTACAGCAAGGCACTAGTTCATAAATTCTTGTTTGTTTCATTTTACATGGTAGCCTATGAACTCAACAGTGTAAGAGCCAGACTTAATTGTAGAAGGAATACATAATTATAACTAACCAAGACAGATATCAATCCATAAAGACTACAGTCAAGGAAGAAATTATGCAGAAATCAAATTGTAGAAACTTTTAAGTGGAATCATTGATTGCCAGTTATGACACATACCATAGTCAAAAAGACAGAAAGTGCCTCTCTGGATTCCTGGCTAGTTTTAGTAGACATGTCTACAGTACTGGAAAAGCAATATGTGTAAAATATTCTCATACCCATGCTGTGCTCTTGGCTCACATTGTCCTGTGCCAGCTGTTGGCTTACACACAATCTTGAACCTCATCGCTAAATGTATTGTTTTGCTTTCTTTCTGTATATGTGTGTGTGCGTCTGTGCCTGTGTGCATGTGTGTGTGCTTGTCTGTCTGCCTGCCTGTCTGTCTTCCCATCTGTGGTCTATGCAGGCATATGTATGTGCAGAGCTGATACTTTGAATAAGACAGTGTCATATTATCAGATCAGAAAAAAGCAATATCTCCTGTTAGCAGTTTAACATTAATCTTACAACATTAGTGATGCTGGAGAGAAAAGGGACTGCATTTGACCATGAACAAAATGTCACATTAATGCCATACAATACCACAATACTAACCTAAAAAGGGATTAGAAAAAGCTATATTTCTATTAACTTAAAACAAGTGCTGAAATTTAAAATTCAAATCAAATAATGCTATCAATTCTTTGTCTACCCTAAATCAAACAGTTCAAGAGAACTATAACCATCTTATCCATGAGGTTACAGAAAATGTTGAATAATTTGACTGTTAAATTCCAGCCTATCATTGTTTTACCAAAGCATTCCTTGCACTCTTTTGCTTTAACTAGTTCAAAGCTGCTGTTTGCCTCCATGCTGTTGATTCTGCTAATAATTCATGACTTCTAAAATAGTCATTAAGCTTTAGGTGTACAAATTTTAGTAGGTTTATCCTATATTATATGTCTATATGAGTGAGTATATACCATGTGTGTCTTCCTGCTTCTGGGATAGTTCACTCAGGATGATCCCACCATTTACCTACAAATTTCATGATTTCCTTGTAGGGAGGACTCTTGCTAAAATGCTCAATCCCTATCCAGAAAAGCAAAGAGGATAGACATCAGAAGAAGGAGAAAAGAGGGAACAAGTTAGGAGCCTGACACAGAAGATCTCTGAAAAGCTCTGCCCTGCAGACTATCAATGCAGATGCTGAGACTTATGAGCAACCTTTGGGAAGAGTGCAGGGACTCTTAGGAAAGAAGTGGGAAACAGTAAGATCTGGAGAGGACAGGAACTCCACAAGGAGAGCAACAGAACCAAAAAATCTGAGGGGTCTTTCCTGAGACTGATACTCCAACCAAGGACCATGCATGGAGATAACCTAAGACCCCTGCACAAATATAGGCCATGGTAGTTCAGTATCCAAGTGGGTTCCATTGTAATAGGAACAGGGACTGTCTCTGCCATGAACTGATTGGCCTGTTCTTTAATTACCTCCCCCGTGAGTGCGGAAGCAGCATTACCAGCCACAGAAGAAGACAATGCAGCCACTCCTGATGAGGCCTAATTGACTAGGATCAGAAGGAAGGACCTCCCCTATCAGTGGACTTGGGGAGGGGCATACATGCAGAGGGTGGAGGAAGGGAGGAATTGGGACTGGAGGAGGGAGGGAACCACGGGGAGGGATACAAAGTAAATAAAGTGTGATTAATAAAGAATTTAAAAAAAATAGACATTAAGCATCTCAAAGCATTGTTGCGTGGGATAGATGCTTCTATCTGCCATTAGGTTCTATTTCTTTTCCTGTTATGTTTTGTTCATTGTTCAATTCTGCTTTTGGAAAGGCACATAGCATCTATTAAATGAAAATGCCATGGCTGTTTAATAGATTGTAAAGAACAGGTCCATAACTGCAGACAAGTAAAGAATGAGAAAACTTATGAACATTGGAAACATAGAACAAGCAAAATATGAAGACAATATGATACAGGTAATAATACATAATAAATATAGTCAGTTATTTGCATAATGTCAATTATGTCTACACTGCATTCAGCATTGCTTTCCCATAATTCATAACCACCTGAAACCTCAAAACATAACCTTGTTTAGAAATAGAATCTTGGATGATGAAATTGGTTCAATTAAGTTGAAGTTACCAGGGATTAGAGTAGGTCCCCAGGGCAACGAATAGTCATTAGAGGGGGAGGAAATACAGACCAGTGGAGGGAAGAAAGAACATGAAGATGAGCTCAGAGTTCTGTGATGCAGGCATAGGTCCAGGCACATGAATGAACTGCTCAGCAATACCAAAACCTGTGAAAAAGCAAGAGAAGAAGGATGTGTCCCTGAGTCCTCAGCAAGAACACAGCCACACTTACCGGGATTTGGCTTCCTAGTCTCTAGAAGCACAAAGATGTCATTTTCTGATTGATGTGTTTTAAGCCTCATCACCTCACTTGCAGTCATCAGTTACTGAATCACTAGCATGACTTCCAGAAAAGAAAGTAAAATTACTTATACTTAATTTGCCTTTCCTTAATAAATCTTAAATTTTCTAATGTTTTCAGGTTATGAGCAAATGCCATTATTAAAAATTTTCCACAGTGATACACACAATTCAGTCCTTGACCCCTGTCTTAATTTATGTTCTTTTCTTTGATAACACACTGACTAAAACTACCCCGGGACAAAACGGTTTATTTGGTTTTCACAGTCCTTCACTGATGGAAGTCATGGTGGGAACTCAATCAGAAAGCAGAGGCAGGAACCATGGAGGAATGTTGCTTAGTGGGTTTGAGAAAGCCCAGCCTGCTTTTTGTACAATCCAGGACCAGATGCCCATATGTGGGGCCATCCACACTAGACTGAGCCCTCCTACATTAATCTTTGAGCAAACCCACACAGACATCCCTATAGGCGAGTCTATGGAGTCAGTTCTTGAACTGGGATTCCTCTTTCCCAGGTAACTCCAGCTTCTGTCAAGTTGATGAAAACCTAGCAGCACAAGCCCCATGCATCATTCTACATCAGGTGAGGCCACACCTCTTCCCATGATTCAAACAGTCTCCCAACTGTTTCCTAGATGAAAATAATTGTAATGTGTGTGGTCTATTATTGTTTTCTGAAATAACATAAACTGCACTCTAAAATCTTTTTGCATGCCTCTTTCTCTCTTTTGTGATTCTGTTACTGACTTTGTGGTAGAGACAGTTTTACTACCTTTTTCATTGTGGTCCTGTTCAGCTCTGTGCTTGAGAGTCTGAGGTACTTGCGTGAATAACAACAAAAAAAAAAAAAAAAAAAAAAAAAAGGAGAGGAACTTACAGAACCTAGACATTTTAATAAAAATTGCTAAACATATAGTTCTGAGGAGGACAGTGCACTCTGTCATCAACACTGTTGTAGCACCCACAGATTTGGGGTGGGGGGAAGAAGTGTTATTTCCCTTGGGTGCAAAGATCAGTGTAGACTGCAGGCTGGTTTGGGAAGCTTTGATATTCCAGCTGCCTTCAACTCTGCTCAAGCTGAGCTAGAGAAGCCCTTCCACTTAGGAAACTGAAAGGTTAGGTAAAATATAAACATCACCATAAAAATCATCATAAGCCCCGGGGACAGTGAAAGGTGACAGTTTGACAATCAAAAGAGTACTAATTCAGTCTCCAAATTAGATCATCTTAGTATTTGAGAAAATAGCAGAAGTTAAAAGGACATTCTTGCTTTTCATCCTTTTCTTCACTCCAGAGTGACATCACCCTGGGAAAAGGGTGGGTCACCTTAAACTCTCAAGGCACAAGATCACAAAGATCTAAGCAGACCAGCCTTAGGTAATTCTCAGCAGACCATAGCCCCTGTTTTTCCAGTCATATTTTTCCATGATTTCTCATTCTTTATCAAACTAAAGAGTAGAAACCCACAAGCACACCTGTTTTCAGCCATTTCCTCATCATGGTTCTCATGTTACATTTCTCTCCTGTTGCTCCGTCCAATGTAATAGAAAAACATAGTATATACTCACTTATATAGACCTACAAGATATGATAAACATAATGAAGTCTATACACCTAAAGAAGATAAACAAGAAAGCAGACACGAAGTAAGATGATCAATCCTCACTTAGAAAGACAAATGAGATGTGCATTGGACGTATGACAGGAGTTCACAGCAGAAGGCATCTGAAAGACTCTACCAAGCAGCGTTTCAAAACAGATACTAAGACTCATAACCAAACCTTTGGCAGAAGGGGAGTTAGTATGATGTGGAAAGGATAGGAGCTCCACAAGGAGCAAATATATCTGGGCACAGGGATGTTTTCTGAAACTGTTTCTCCAACCAAGGACCATGTATGGATATAACCTAGAACCTTTGCTCAGACGAAGCTCGTGGTAGCTCAATAACCAATTGGTTTCCCATAGTAAGGGGAACAGGGACTATCTCTGACAGGAACTCAATGGCAGGCTTTTTGACCTCCCCACCCCCCAAGGGAGTAGCAGTCCTGTTAGGCCACAGAGGAGGACTTTGCAGCTAGTCCTGAAGATACCTGATAAAACAGGGCCAGATGAAAGGGGAGGAGATCCTCCCCAATCTGTGGACTTGGAAAGGGGCAGGGAGAAGTTGAGGGAGGGAGGGTGGGATTGGGAGGGAATAAGGAAGCAGGATACAGCTGGGATACAGGGTTAATAAAATGTAACTAATAATAATAAACAATAATAATAAAAAATAGGGATCTCAGCAATGATCCTGCCAATAGATGGGGAAAAGTCCTCTTTTCTCCTTTACAAGATGTAAAACTCAGAGCGAAGTATATTCAGTGATAACTCTTGCCTTCATTTAGTATTTTTAACAAAACTGAAGCATTTTGATTCCTTTGGGTCTTGCTGCTTTTTCTCTGTTAGCCTACTTCTCACATACACATATGCCATGGAGAACAAAACACTGTTGGGGCAGAAGTTAGTTCTAGCTTTGGAAAATGCCAACATTTCAGCTTGCTTCATAAGAATTGTTTATGATCCCAAGGAAGGTCTTTTTTTCTCACAGAAGTAAGAAAAACACCATAAAATAAAATGTACTTCAGTAGATTGGGTTAAAATTCCTTTTTTTTTTCCAAAACATCCCCCAATACTTGAAGCTGGGACAGTTTGAGCACAACATGAATTAGAATTATGTTGTGACCTAAAATACAAAATAAGCATTCCTAAATCAATATTGGCACAAATAAGCAACTTAAAAAAATTAACAGATGGAGAGAAGGGCATATCTGCCGTGCAGGATACTCACACATAGAGTCTGTAGATGCTCTTCCTTCACAGTGAATCACTCCATTCTCCAATGCCAGCTGTTCATAGCAACTACCTTCCCAAGATTCAGTACCTAAAGAGAGAAGAAGAGTAACTTCACAATGATCCAGCCTAGTGACCAAGGCCAGCAAATGCAGGCAAGAGTAAATTCTCACATTATGATGAAAACAGCACCGAATCTCATTGGTCTTCTGTCCCATTTCATTGCACCAGTTTGGTTACGAGTTGAACACCAACTCTTAGAACTACAGAACACTTCTCACAGCTGCCTAGCTTACCAAAAACAAGGGAAGTCTGGGAAATGGTCCCATCTGAGATGAACCTGACACCAGGTAACTGGGTATGATGTGATACCCTGGATGGAACACAACTACAAAAACTAGTAAATGAATTGTTTCTAAAAATCAAGGATGCATTTGGGGATTGAGGATTTCAGCCAGCAATAGCGTATCAAGACTACCCTGTCAACTGGAATTCACTTGTAGACATGTGGATCCTAGTACTGAAAGTATCTGGAGTGGCTAAAATTGAGAATTCTCGGCGTGATCTTTTATCTATATAATTGTTGCCCATTTTTCTGTGTATTTAAAAAAATACTCATATACAAAAGCTGTTTTGTACATTATAAATAATTTTATCAGTATTAATTATTTTGTGAAAATTTACATTAACTCATCTTGATGTGCCCATGTGGGGGAGATACCTAAGGTGTCGTATACGCCTGTAAAATTATGAATACCAAAATGAAGTAAGGAAACAAAACAGTTGCAGACATACCTTTTCGTGTTTTGCAAGTACCAATCTAAGCATACTTCCAGTCCTTCAGCTTCTTCTAAAACCACTTATCGAGTTTCATCTGTGCTTCTATTTGCTTTATGATCCAACAGAACATGCTTTTTGAATCATCAGATGCAAACAACTAGTGGATTGGGCCCCACAAGCGGAATCGCTAGTGAGTCCTTTATGGGACATTGTGATGACATATTGACACCATTCAAAAGAGAACATGATTCATCAGGAAGCCAATTTGTTGTAGGTTAATAACATTTAGCATTTAACTGCAGAGGTCTGCCAGTGCAGGGTTTAGAAAATGTATGGATGATTTAGATGCTGATGAAAGGGAAGCTTAGAATGCCAAATCTGGGTGTTGCTTCTTCACTGAGCAATTTATATTAAGAAGCAATTATAATGTGAGCATAGTTACTCGGAAAAGAATGAAACTCACAGCCACTGCACTTTCTCAAGGTGAGAAAGTAGACACGGCACGCTATTAACATTTTCACATTCTGATATAAGGTTTTTATTTATTTCATGACATTCTGTCTAGAAAAGGTTCTGTCTCCAATTTTCATCCTCATATAACAAACAGGTGCTCTTTAAAGGCAAAATGAGACTTGAAAATGATGGAATTCAAGATTTGTGTCTTTAGCAAGTTAATAACTAGCAAGAGACATCAACTTCACTGTGAAAATCTGTTTAAAGAAGTTATCATTTTAGACTAGGGTTAAATGGAAGGGGAGGAGGACCTCCCCTATCAGTGGACTTGGAGAGAGACATGGGAGGGATTGAGAGAGAAAGAGGATGGGAGGGAATATGGGAGGAGGCTACAGCTGGGACTCAAAGTGAACAAAATGTTATCAATATAAAAAATAAAAACTAAAAAAATAAACAAGAAGTTATCATTTTCAGTCACTTTTAAATAATAATCAGGGATCCAATTACAATTAGAAAATCATATCAAGTGAAATAATGTAGATTCAGAAAGACAAATATTGCATGAGCTCTCCCACTGATGGATCTTTGTCTTTCTAACGATACATAGTCATACATTACGCACACGGAATATAGATCCTGTACATATGACATGAAAGTAGAAGTGAGAATAAGAAAGTGTTAATGGGCAGGAAAAGAGAAGCAAAAGAGTGTATATACGGTAAGATTCACAGTATTTGTAAATGTATATGTTATGAAGATACACCAGTAGAAAGATATTAAAACAGAGCATTAATTGATTTTAATATGAAAACTAACATAAACTAAGACAGATAATATAATTTATAACCACCCAAAAACACTCTATTGTAACTATGTGTTGATTGAAAAACAATATTAATATTGTTTTTTATTATCAAAGCATATTAATACCTACAAGTTAACTAGAAAGAATTATAGAACTTGGCAAAGCAACTGATTTCAATTACTGTTCACAGTTTTGACCAATCTTTATTGAAATTTTGCTTAGCAAACTGTATTGAGTATCTGTCTTAAAAATGCCTCAATCAATAAAAAAAAGCAAAGTTTATTTGACTTGTAGTCAGATTCTAATTCCACATTCACTTTTCCTACAGGCTAAAGAATTACCATTAACCACTAATTATGCTGTAGATAATGAGAAATTAAGGCAATCTTCAATTCCTCCTCTAAATACAAAACAAATTAGCAATAAAACACTCTTGACAACAAATGAAAAAACAAGCAAATGGTTTTTAAAGTTAAATATTAGGCTCAACTTAATTTTTAAATTTTAACTTAAAAATATATTTTGCACCCATTTATATTTTCTCTCAATGACTATACATTTGTATGTTTTAGTTCCTTTTATTCTAATGTCAATGTGATTAAATATTTTTGAAAGATTCAAATTTTTTTTTAAATAGAAGACTATGGTAATCAAAACAAGGTCTTTAGAGAAGCAAATGCAGTGTTAGAAATAATTTATTTACATTACATCACCTCACATTTTCTTCCTTCTCCAAGTGACTTAATGATTCCCTTATTTGGCTTATCTTTTTAAAAAGCTACTTTATTGGAAAGTTGAGGAAGGATATATGTGGTGGTTTTGAAGTTCAAGTTTATCTATAAAAGCAACACATAAATTTCACATACACACACACAACTGGTGCTGGCAAAATTAACTGAGAACAGAGCATGATTTTAAAATAGTCTTTTCATCTTAAGCTTGATGTATTTGTATTGAATTAACAACAATGTGAGTTAATTGCCTAATTTTAGTGACAGTTAGATAAATGGATAATTTTAGGAACACCATTCTTTAACACTGAATTGTCTTGTCACTACTTATGCTACTGTAATATCTGTCTTCACAGAGGTCCGATTCAGAAAGCAGTGTAGCAATGAAGTTCAAAACAGCCTTAAGAAATGAAGTTGGTTGCTGAGTAGTATTCCATTGTGTAGAAATACCATAATTTCTGTACCCATTCTTCCGTTGATGGACATCTGGGTTGTTTCCAGGTTCTGGCTATTACAAATAAAGCTGCTATAAAC
>REGO01000153.1:2580363-2592153 GCA_010120015.1 Rhombomys opimus | reverse complement strand
AAAAAAAAAAAAAAAAAAAAAAAAGCTCACATTTTCTAACTCTTTCTGAACTAGCTGGCTGGCTGGTTTAACTCTGCAGTTCTAGCTCAAGGTCATCTCCAAGCTGACTTATTCAAACTGGCTTCTCTCAGCTTCTGACTGAATTGCTCTGCTTGGCTACAAACTAACTCTAGCAATCTGTTCTAATCTTCTGACTCCTCATTCTCTGGCTCTTTCTGTCTTCACCTGTGTCTAGTTTGTTCTTTCTTCAACCTTGTTCTGTAAAATTCTCCAGGTAAAACTGCCTCTTTTCTATCTCTGTCTCTTAAGTCACCTGTCTTTCCTGTGTTTCTCTCATGAGGATTGGGCATATTCTAGTCTGTCAAATCTTTCTTTTATTTGGTACTTTATCTGCCCTTCAATTAGAGACCACTTTTAAATATGCCTTCTTTCTTCTATAAACTAACCCAGTACTTTCATTGTTTGGGATTAAAGGTGTATATTAAGGGTGTGTCCAGAGGGATTAATGGTGTGTGGCATTCTGCATTCCAGTAGGATCAAGAATACCTAAAATGTCTCTGGATGTGATCACAGCAGCCATGTTGTTGAATTACATTTCCCAGAGTTCCTTTTCTATTCAAACTGTACATTTTGCATCTTTATTTATTTCAGTTACTCCATTTTATTGTAGACTTGTATATGAGTGACCACAGAGAACCATACAACACAGTCAACACTAGGAAATCTGTGTTAGTTAGTGTTCTCTAGAGAAAAAGATCTTAAAGAGCTAATATGTGCTTGCATGTGTGGTGTGTGTATGTGAGTGTGTGTTTGTGTGTGTGTGTGTGTGGAGAGAGGGGGAGAGAAAGGGAAGGAATTTGTTAAAATGACCTATATGCCAGTCAGAAAATGGCTGTCTACCAATGGAAGGTCTTAAGAATCCAGCAATTGTTCATTCCATGAGGTTGGCTTTCAGTGTATATTAAAATCTTGAAGAAGCAGACTGTAATGCAAATGAATTAATGCACTTACTAGTGAGAGAAAGAGCAAACAGGCAAAGAGAGAGCAAACTATTTTTCTATGTCCTTTATATAGTCTTCAGCAGAGTGTGTAGCCCAGATTAAATTAATTGTTTTCTTTCATAAGATTTGCCTTGGTCATGATGTCTTTTCAAAGCAATAGAACAGCGACTAAGACAGAAGTTAATACTAGGAATTGAAATATTGCCGTGACAGGCCAGATGATGCTGTTTGTGGAGAAAATACAGAATAGGTAGTAGAGGAAGATAGTTTTAAACAGCAGCTAAGACTATTTGACCAGTTGTACAAAAGAGGATTATAATTGAAATGAGTGTTTTGTTGTAGTTTGTTAAGAAAGTGTTTGTTCAGATATTTCTGTTTTGTTCCTTGATTGTTTTTATCATATATTATAACAGCAATAAGAGAATATCAGTGATTATCATATTTAAGTTTGAGGTAATAAAAGACTGCCCTCGAGAGACATTACGATATATTTTAAATTGGTAATGTGTTTGCACTTGTATGAAGGAGAGATCTAACATGTTAGGGTTAATTATTATCTAATTATATGTGTGTATAACTGTACATAATTTTATATAT
Organism: Rhombomys opimus; assembly: GCA_010120015.1. NCBI lineage: Eukaryota > Metazoa > Chordata > Mammalia > Rodentia > Muridae > Rhombomys > Rhombomys opimus. The sequence continues at coordinate 2,590,555 of REGO01000153.1, read as the reverse complement.
ATATGAAATTGTTTGATAGTTCTATTATTTAGGGATAATTATGATATAAAACGTGTGATGTGTGTGTGTATGAACCTATGGAAGCCATTCTTATTCAAACCATCACAGTACAATGCTAGAAACCATAATATACACTCAAAAGAACAATAATGGGGGGAAAAAGGAAAAAGATAAACAATGCCCAGACAAAGCATAATGGCATAAGGAACCTTCAAAAATGCCAAAGAGTTCATTTTGTGCTAGCCATCTGCTGCTAGTCATAGGATTTTTTCTCTTTTTTATGTTAGAACTGTACTCTTTTATAAATTTTATTTTATTTTATTAATTACACTTTATTCACTTTGTATCCACCCATAAGCCCCTCCCTACTCCCCTCCTGATCCTACCTTTCCTCCTCCTTCTTCACGCATGCCCCTCCCCAAGTCCACTGATAAGGGAGGTCCTTCTCTCCTTCCTTCTGATCTTAGTCTATTAGATTACATCAGGAGTGGCTGCATTGTCATCTCCTGTAGCCTGGTAAGGCCACTCCCCTCTCAGAGGGAAGTGATCAAAGGGCAGGCCAGATTATGTCAGAGTCAGTCCCTCTTCCCATTACTATGTAACCCACTTGGACACTAAACTGCAATGAGTTACATCTGTGCAGGGGTTCTAGTTATCTCCATGCCTGGTACTTGGTTGGAGTGTGAGTCTCTGGGAAGACCCCTGTGTTCAAATTTTCTGGCTCTGTTGCTCTTCTTCTGGAGTTCCTGTCCTCTCCAGATCTTACTATTTTCCACTTCTTATATAAGATTCCATGCACTCTGCCCAACAGTTGGCCATAAGTCTTAGAAACAGCCCAGATGCCCCTCAACAGAGGAATGGATACAGAAGTTGTGGTACATCTACACAATGAAGTATTACTCTGCAATGAAAAATAAGGAAATCATGAAATTTGCAGGTAAATGGTGGGACCTGGAAAGGATCATCCTGAGTGAGCTATCCCAGAAGCAGAAAGATGCACACGGTATATACTCACTCATATAGATATATAACATAGGATAAACTTACTAAAATCTGTACATCTAAAGAAACTAATCAAGAGAGAGGACCCTGACTAAAATGCTCAATCCCCATCCTGAAAGGCAAAGAAGATGGACATCAGAAGAAGAAGAAATCAGGAAACAACCTAGAAACCTGCCACAAAGGGCCTCTGAAAGGCTCTGCCCTGCAGACTATCAAAGGTAGTTTGATAGTTCTTAAGTGTGGTTTGTAAACCTAGTGAGATTCCATTGGTGAAAACTATTTTTTCTTTGTGAATAGTTAACAATTGGAGATAACTTCGTGGTTTGGGATGGGGGATTGTGTCTCATTCTCCTCTCAGTACTGGGACCATATCTTGTTATCTGTACAGTGACAGGACATTCTACCACAGTCTCTGTGAGCTCATATGTTTGTGGGTCTTGCTGTGCTTGGAAGGTCTTGTATCCTTGGTTTCCTCCATTCCCTCTGGATCTTATATTCTCTCTGCCTCTACTTCTACAGGAATTCCTGAGATTGGATGGGAGAGATTTGATGGAGATAACCCATTTAGGACTGAGTAATTTGAGGTCTCATGCTCTGTATCAATTGTCCAGCTGTGGGTGTCTGTATTTGTTCCCTTCCATTGCAGCAAGAAGCTTCTCTGATGACGGTTAAGCAGGCGCAAATCTATGAGTAAAACAGAATGTTCTTAGGAGTCATTGTACCGCTGTGCTCCTTCAGCAGACAGTATTTCCTTCACATAAGAAAGCAAGGTGTAAAGGGGAAGGGGCAGCAGTAAACTAAAAGAGAAACTCCACTAGAGGAAAGAGGAAGGGAGATCAAGAGTAATAAAGGTGTGAATGCAATCACTTCTATACTGTGAGCATACATAAAAATGTCTCTTGCATAATTGATACATGCTAAGAAAAATTAAAAAAAATTATAAAGTTAAATACCACTGGTAATTGAAACAAAACAAAAGTATTGCTTTTATTTATAAACAGCCATATTGGTATATGGAAATAATACATACATAGTGGAAATGTGTATGAGGTCTGTAAGCCGTATTCCAATCTGCTTCTGAGTGGCAGTAGAGTGAGCTCTGTTGGTGTCCTTGAGCTGCTGGTTTCTTATTCCTCATTTTACAAAATGTCATTTTTTTACATATAGGACACAATATTCATGTTCCTGTGGATTTGGTTGCCTAACCTCTGTAACTGTTACAAAATATGCAATTTGGACTAATCATATTCATCCTCATCATCTCTGATTTCAGTTTGCTGGCATTCAAGTCCGATGATATTGCAATGAATTCAAATTTTGTTAGCAGAGAGAACAATTTCATGTTTATGAAAATGTATTTAAAGAAAATGAACTTAGACATTTTTATTATGTGGTGTAATATCATACATTATTGTCAGCTTTCCTTTCAGTTGTTAAAATATGCAGCACTTGGTTCTGGTATTTTAAGTGTTTTTCACATTTACAAAAATAAAATAGTCAGCACTTTAAAGTTGTTATCATGCCCATCATAGTCCTAATTCAAATGTGCAAGTTTTCTTCTTGTAAATTAATAAGAAATCACATTAAAGTTAAACTTTGAAATCTCTCTTTTCCTTTCTATTGCACATAGCACTTCATTATATTTTCATAAGGATTTTATGGGAGTTGTTTTAAAATCTTTAAAGCAAATCTTTTATGCCAAAATAGTGTATTCCCTTGATGAACTTAATCTTTGGGTTTCTTGTCCCCAGGTACCCAATATTAGGCTTGTGACACAAGACATTTCTCTGGGGAGTGGTTTCACATTTCATCTTTGCCTTCCTGATTTATACACAACAAGGTCAAAGCCAGGTGTGGTCTCTATGAGCTAATGGCTGTTGGGGTGGGAGTCATTTGTTCTTTGTTCACAAATTTTTACTTCAGGGAGAAATGAGTAAGTCATCCATTTTTTCTTGTAATTTCTCTACGTAATGGATGTCACCACACCTTTGAACCAGAAAGTTTTCTGTGGATTGTAGTTATACAATGAAAAAAAATATAAGTTGCATATATTTATATAACTTGCTGTTTAATTAACTTATATTTTGGTTGGTTTGTTTCTGCTTTTGCTTGTTGAGATGGAGTTTCACTGAGTAACGTTGGCTGCCCTAGAACTTGCTATGTCAAGGACGCTTTCCTTAAATTTAGAGATATGCCTAACTCTGCCTCTTGAGTGCTGTGGTATACACTACCAACCCAACTGCCATGCTATTCTTAACAGGATAACTATGAAAAGGATTCTTGGTAACACTTGATTTAAAAGCTACTTGTGTGGAGTGAACTGACATGATTGTCATTCCTTTGTTTTTGCCTTTACAAGCATTGTTTTTCTCTCTTGTGGCTGAAGATTTAATTAGAGAGTCTCAGCTAAATGATTTTCATTGAACATACATTGTTGATTTAAATACTAATATCTATGTATCTTTGAGTCACATTTGTAATTCTTACATTTACCATTATTCCCACACAGCCTACCCAGATATTTTTACACCATTTACTGGTTTCCTTAACAGTAATTCATAGATTAATGTAATAAGTTTTAAACAATGCAGTACTTTTTGTACTCACTCATTTCCACTTACTCTTATATTTGCATTGAGGCTTTTTTCTCTCTTCTCTGTAGTCCACTGGGATGATGCTTTATTCTGATATGTCTCTGCTGTCTTTTTACTGTATTTGTTGTTTTTAATGGACTTGTGTTCTGGTAATAATGCATTTTTAATTCTTTTTTTTTTTGGCAGATGATTTGTTTGCTGGTCTTCTTAAGACATAATCTTTCACAGTGAAGGATTAGCTCAGCTTCTGTGACCTTTGGCATCTCGGAAATGCTTATCTGACCTCTTCCCTCTAATGGTCAGTAGATGCTCATTATTCCTTTGAATGTAACATCTGCCTACTTTTAACATTTTCATGTTTTGTTTACTTCATCAATTCTGGAAAATCCTCATCCACTATTCTTGTGGCCCATTCTAGCTCTGTTGTTTTATTTCTTCTGTTAAAAGCACAACAGAATTCATTCTTAGAGCCTCTCCTATCTTGTCCTATTTATTTCTATTTACGCTGTATTTTTCATGTTTCTTGCAAGCAAGGGTATATCTCAAATTTATATTACTTTTGGTTTTGCTTATCATATATGTTAGTTTCATAATATTAAATTGATTTTACTCAAACATGTAGTATCACTTTTTATAATTCTTGCTTCCTTGATTAGAAGTTTAAATTCATTTTTCTCTTTCCCAGAACGTATTAAGAGTAATTGCATTGCAGAATTTATGTAATATATCTTACAACTATAGCTTTTCTTCTTTTTTTTATTTTTTGTTTTTAGTTTTTGCTTTTTCAAAACAAGGTTTCTCTTTGTAGCCTTGGCTGCCCTGGATTCGAAGTGTAGACCAAGCTGGTCTAGAACTCATAGAGATGCTCCAGGGTCTGCCTCCAGAGTACTGGGACTAAGGACATGTATTACCACTGCTCGGAATGATGTACTCTTTCAGAGATATTTTTTTTTTCTTTTGCCGGGAAAAAGTGTGTGTCAGAACGGCCAGGATAAAATATGACAGATATGTGCAATGTTTATCTTGATTCCTGCCCTTCCCCCGAATTTGAATTCTCAGTTTTCCTATGTACAGCAAGTTGTTTTTTACAAGTATTTCCACTCTTGAGCAAGATCTGAGGTGTTAACTCTCATCCATCCAGTTCAACGGCTTGGCTGTAGGTCAAGTTCACCTCATATCTATCTAAAAACTGGCAGATCTTCCCAAGCCAGAGAGGGCGGCAAGTCCTACTTCTCTAGCTCCTGGGCTAGAGTCTGAGTCCTCTTACTTATCATGATGAAAATATCCCTAAAAATGTTTCCGAGGGAAGCAAACATAGAGCTAGCTGAACAACCCGGGCAAGTCCTTAGCCTGAGTTATGTATGCACCTTTTCCTAACGATCACCTGACTAAGTAGGCATCCACCTGCAGCAGCAGCATGTACGGGATATTCCTAACAACACAATAGGTTATGCTCCTTTAGGATCCTTCAGTTAACTCGCCTTTTGTGATCAGACTCATTCTGGAACATGTTTAGGAACTAGAGAAGCAGGGGATCCAATCCTTCCTCTGTTGATTTGGAGTGCACAAGCAGTAAGACAAGCCGTGCTCTCTGAGTGAAGTTTTAGGGGAAACTTTCTACTTACCGATTATGTCTAAGGGGGTGGAGCAAGTAGAAAAGGACATCCATCTTAAAAGAAGACTTACCTAACCCAAGCCTGTCATTCAAAACAGGAAATCTCCCACAATTCTTCCCTTTGACAACCAAGATCCCATAAAACAAAGTCCTACACAGTAAGCAATGATCTTGAGCACTTAGCTCAAAGAGCCTGCTGCCCGTGCAGCTGGCTATATTCCTCTTTGAATACCTCTTTTTGCTTTGCTATCTTGATGAACGCCTTGTGGACTTCTAGAATAAGTGCAAAGACCTGACACAACTGACTAGACCCACACCAGTTCCTTCTCTCCTTTACTTTTTTGCTTGTTGGTTTGTTTTTGCATGAGGCTTCTATTGGTATATGGGTATAATATAGATCCAATTTCTAATCACCGTTAGTAGAAATTACTTTATTCCCCTTGTTTATCAGTTTTAAATATTTATTGTTATTATTTTATGATTATTGTTATTATTGTTGTTGTTGTTAATTAGCTTTCTCATACGTTGCTGGTTTTGGTCAACCCTTCTCCTGACTCCTTTTTCTACATTTCCCTGCCTCCCTCCCAACTTAAGCTTTTCCTTCCCAAATATCTTTTCTCTCACAGGCCCTTTCTATTTCTCTGGCCTCTAAGATGCTACAATCAATGCTACACAGTTACACATACTTAAAATCTATGAACTAAACTTCACATATGAAAGAGACTATGTGGAGTTTGTCTGTCTGAGTTTATGTGCAGTTTCATTTCTTGACTGTATATGCATCAGAATTCCAGCCTAGGAAATGGTCATGTCCATGATGAAAGTAAATCTTTCTATAGGAAGCCAATCAAGATAATCCGTCACAGACCATCTCAAGGACAACTATAATCTAGAAATTACCTCACAAGCATATCTCCTCATGATCCTCAAATTGGCAAGTAAGATTAAATATAACATTTAGCAATTAAAAATATCATTTATTTTGTAATTGCTGGACAATAACCTCAGGCCACAAGAAATTGAATCAAGCTTCATTGGATAAGAACTCCAAGCCATATTGCTTCACTTGCAGAAAAAATATGCCCAGGTAGAGAAAGAAAGTCACTCTGTGGCCAGCCAGACAACAAAACAGCTGCAACTTCTTGGTAAATGCACACACAGACACACACACACACACACACACACACACACACACACACACACACAGTAAGCACTGTGAGACCAAACAGCAAAAATATACCCTAAGATTAAGAGTTCTGTTTGAAGAGTCAGTTCCTGTATGGAGGCAGGAAATGCGTCAGGGTAGATGGCTGTCCCTGTTTTTCACCTTGTTAAACTCCCACAAAAGCTGGGGTTTTTTCCTGGGAGCCTAGGGATGTAACCTGCCCAGTGTCCACCCTGCTGGCCAGTAATTAGTTAAAGCTTGCTTCAACTTTGGCTTTAAATGGTGGTAGTGTTCTTTCTTATTCTAGATCAATGTACACACACACACAGATGTGCTTATGTCCCTCTAAATGTTCTCAGCCTTCATTTGAAGTAGCTTTCCCAGTAAAGAATGTCTCTTCCCTCCCTCACTGTTCTTACAACACATGCAGAATTCTAAAATTCAGAATACAAGTTTTCATAGAATAATGAATAAATAAAGAAAAATGACTATAGATGAGGAAGCTAGGAAGTCATTTACCAAAAATCTGTGCCAATTATTTTGAGCATTTAAATTTCATTTTTATTTTATGCAATTTGCAGATTATACAAGAATAACACCTTTAGAAATCTTTTAAAGATATATTTTAAAAAATCAATCTGAAATAAAACAGAAAATTATAACTTGTAACTTCACTTAGGTAGTGAATATTCAGTTTTCTTCAAATTTTTTTCAGTTTGTTTGCAGTTCACAAACTGTGTAAGATTGACACACACTGCCTTTTTATTGTCAAAATAAAATATACTCTCCATTAAAAAATAAAATAAAAATCTTTACTCTCCCCCTGAAACAATGTTACATGGGTTCTTGCTCATGAGTCACATGAAACTGCCACTGAGATTTATTTAAACAGAAATCACTTAAAGGACTCTGCAGTAAGTTCTGTGGAAAAGTATTCTAGATTATAAGGCCGTTAACTGTTATTTAGACAAAAGGTTCAAGAAAAGAAGTGGTCATAGTTCAGGAACTTTTTCCAGTTTTAAAGAAAATTCAGATGTATAATAATTTACTTGCGGCTTTATAAAATAAGGCCTGTATTAGAAGAGTTCTGTGAAGTGTTGATTTTCATTAATCACTTCCTCAATGTAAAAAGATAACTCAGCCGAAGAAAGCAGTCTGTACAGACTCTATAAGAAGGCAACCTTCTAATATCCCAAATCTAAAAAGAACTCAAGAAAATAAACAACACCAAACCAAATAACCCAGTTTAAAAAAAAAAATGGGTGCAAAGCTAAACAGAAAATTTTCAACAGAGGAATCTCTAATGGTCAAGAAGCAGTTATAGAAATGCTCAGCAAGACCTGGAGAGGACAGGAACTCCACCAGGACCAAATATATCAGGGCACAGGGGTTTTTATGAGACTGTTTCTCCAACCAAGGACCATGTATGGATATAACCTAGAACCCCTGCTCAGATATAGCCCATGGTAGCTCAGTATCCAAGTGTGTTCTCTAGTAAGGGGAGCAGGGACTTTTTCTGTCAATGGCTGGCTTTTCGATGCCTCCAGCCCCCAAGGGAGTAGCAGCCCTGCTAGGCCACAGAAGAGGACATTGCAGCCAGTCCTGAAGAGACGTGATAAGCTAGCATCAGATGGAAGGGGAGGAGGTCCTCCCCTATCAGTGGACTTGGAAAGGGGCCGGGAGGAGATGAGGAAGGGATGATGGGATTGGGAGGGAGTGAAGGAGGGGGCTACAGCTGGGATACAGAGTTAATAAATGTAACTAATAATAAAAATTTAAAAATGAAGAAAAAAATAAAAAAATGTTTTTAAGTTGATAAATATAAGTTATGATAGAGAATGATTTAGGTACAAAACTTTAGACTCACCTAGATAGGAAAGATAGTATTTTCTTCAAGGTTGCCACATACAAATGAGCTAAACATTTTGATTGTAACTTTTACACATGGCTTTCCTGATTGTTCCGTAACTGTTCTTACTATATGTAGTTTATTATAACTTAATAAATCCATATGCATTTGGAAAATAAAAAAAGAAGGCAGCCTTCAAACATTATGAGAGTTGAAGCAATCAGAGGGCTCCCTTTCCCCTGCAAAGGCCTGAGAAATTTACATGAAAATTATTACCAGGAGACAAGGGCTCCTGTTTCCAGTAAGCACACTCACTCACTCAGGGCCAGCGGCTTTATATGGAGATCCTTAAGTACTTTGTCTCTGCCAACACTCAAAGAGATTCTTGCCATTATTATATATACGTGCAAATTCTATTGTCCTTGTCAATTTCAACTTTCAACTCTTCCAGATTTGCTCTTTTTTCCGAGGTCTATATCCAAAGGTTCTGCCCCTGATGGTAAGAGCTGTTCTCTCATATTCATCAAATATGGTTTTCATGACCTTAAAAGTATTATTCCTGCTCAGATGTAGCCCATGGGCAGCTCATGGCGGTTCTTCAAGTAAAGGGAGCAGGGGCAGTCACTGGCATGAACTTGGTTGTCTGCTCTTTGATCAACTCCATCTGGCGAGATGGCCTTCTAGGGCACAGAGAAAGAGGATCCAGACAGTCCTGATGAGACCTGAGAGGCTAGGGTCAGGTAGTAGGGGAGAAGGACTTCCTCTATCAGTAGAGTAAGGGAGGGACATGGAGGGGGGAAGAAGGAGGAAGGGTAGAACCAGAAGAAGATGAGGGAAGAGGCTACAGCCAGGATACAAAGTCAATAAATTATAATTAATAATAATAATAATAATAATAATAATATACAAAGAAAAAAAGCATTATTCCTAAAACATTTTATTACGTATTTTATTTATATGTGTTGGTATGGGTGTGTGGAAGAGAATGTTGTGGAAGTCAGAGGAAAACTTGGTAGATGTACTGTTTCCATCCACCATGTGGGCCTTGGGGATAGAGGTCACTAGACTGGGAGCAGGTGCCTTTAACCACTGAGGATCTCACGAGCTCCTACTAATATTTTGCTCACACTATTTTCTTTGCTTACAAAATTAAAACAAATTAAGCAATAAGTTACTATGACTTTAACTTTGAGACTTGTGTCAGTGGTCAGAAATAAAGGTGAATGAAGCTGATAATCAGCTATGGTGGGAGCTAGAAGTGTTTGGAAAAAGGAGAAAACTCTTTGCCAAATAACCTGGTAGTACTTTAGTTTTTAATTTCTTAAAACTGATGACTTTCAAACACATTGTTTGGATGCTCTCAGTATTTATATACAAACTAGTAAATGTTCTTCGAGACTAATTCTGTTCAGATTTTCAACCCTGTTTTCCTCATAAAATTTGTGGACCAGATGGTTCTATGCAAAATTTGAATATAAAATTTTGTTAGGGTCCATAATTCACTGAAAGAAAGACCCCAAACTCAAGCAGCATGCAAACAACAAAAGGCATTTAATCTGCAGAAGTCCAGCATGCTAGGGTCACCACTTTTAGACCATTGAGGCAGCTCTGAGAAGAGCCTGAAGGCTCCCTTTCAAAGCCAGAAAGGGGAATTCCTACAGTGGCTATGTAACCTCAATTGGGATTGGCTGCTGCCCATGGAGGCTATGTGACTCTGGTCAGGACTTAGGTCCCTCTCAAGGTAAGGTAGTTAAGCAACCTTATCTTCCCAGGCCAGATCTCTCCGCTGTTTCTGATTGGTTGCCCTTTTCCTGAGTTTTTTTTTTTCTTTTTTTCTAATTATTTTTTTTTAATTTTTTATTTAACTTTTATTAAATACACTTTATTCCTTTTGTATCCCCCCATAAGTCCCTCCCTCCTCCCCTCCCAGTCCCACCCTCCCCCCCTTTCTGCATGAATGCCTCTCC
>REGO01000153.1:2563298-2578440 GCA_010120015.1 Rhombomys opimus | reverse complement strand
CATCTGATCCTAGTCTATCAGGTCTCAACAGGAGTGGCTGCATTGCCTTCCTCTGTGGCCTGGTAAGGCTGCAGCCCCCTGAGGGGGAGGTGATAAAAGAGCAGGCCAATTCTTAAAAGGTAAATAAATTAATTAAGTAAAGCGAAATAAAATAGGCAGTGTTATCCAAAGCACAGCTACAGTATAAATAAGGCAACTTGTTGCAAGATGCTGTTTGCAGTGCTGCAGCTCATTAAGAGGAGATGGGAAGAGACCATTCATTTTAGAAGAAAAAGTTCAATGGTTTACCTGAGCCAAGGCCAAATGGCAATGGTTCCTTTCTGCCTTTCTCAAAAGCAGTACTCGTGGGACCTTCTTCTATAAAGCTGGACCCTTCCTTCTAAGTTTTTGTTTTGTTTTTGTTTGGTTTGTTTGTTTGTTTGATTGTTGTTGTTATTGTTGTTTCTTTAAAAAGCAGCAATTCCCATGTTTTAGTCCTTGGACAACACCTGTTTTAAATTTCAAGTTAAACTAAGTGTTAAGCCAGAGTTGCCTGGGTGGGAATGCAGCCAACACGCTATTTGTGGAGTGGGGCTGTTAGGCCCAAGGGGGATCCTAATTTCCAGAGGCGGATGAAGAGAACTCAGGAAACTGATCACTGATGCAATAGCAAGAGGTTTATTTGAGCCATCCTACAATGTGGCTGCCCCCCACAAAAACAGCAAGGAACAGCAAGGAGAGGCAGAAGTCTGGGGTTTTTAAAGGAAGGAGCACAGGAATTGGGGAGGTTGCAAGCTTGGCAACACTGGATTGGGTAGTTGACTTTTTAAATGATTGGTTCATTTTAGGCGCCAGGTCCATTTGATCCTGCCCTGATCTAGGTTGGAGAGCTGTGATATCTAGACCGGTTACTAAGCAACATTATCTCATACTGTAGATCTGGACACTCCTCTACCGAGGGGAGGAGAACTTTCACATCCTTTGCAGTGGGGTGGGGTCTTGTCTCAATTCACCTGCTTTCTGGAAAAGTACTGGGGAATCTTAGTTTAATATGGGGTATAGAATTTATAAAGAAACCTATAAAACTAGCCTGTTCCTTTCAGGACATGTTTCTAGCAAGACAAGAGAAGGTTGTGGTTACCCTTTACCAAGAGATGAAAGAATGTTCCTGCAAGACCTTTCCCTCAGAGAAGTGGCTATGGCTGTGGTCCTAACTCACACCTCAACTTAAAAGTGAAAGTGAGGCTGCACAATGACTCCTCTATCCCCAGAGGCCTAAATCTGCTGGGTGGAAAGGAAGTTTTATAGAAGTCACCAAAAGCCTGTTGGAAACTGGGCTCTAGTTTAATATGTCTGCTGTAGAGCTAAATGAATGCAGTCTTTGCTTCATATGGGTCAAATACGCACGAATTTCAGTAACTTAAGTAATTTAAGCAAGAGTAAAGTGTCTCCAAAACAAGGTCTAAATTTCATTAATAGTTTAATAATTGATTTAATAATTAAGAAGTTCGGCTAAACCCCAAGCACATAGTTAGAATTTCAGTTGTCTTCAGTTAAGAAATAGAATGATGTAAAGTACTGATTTTTAGCTTTTCAATTCACAGTTCACTGCTTGCATAACCAATGTTCTTCATGGTTATGCAAAATCCACCACTTTTTTTTTTCCTTGTTTCTAATCTCTTGGTTGTTGTTTTTGAGTATTCACTTGGAAGTCCTCCTGCATGGTACAGTGACATATGTGCTGCCTTTCAGCCTGTCACTGGTGAACCCACAGAACATTGGACAAAAGTGAATCACTGAAAGAGGGCAACGGACCATACAAGTGGAAGTTCTCAAAAATAGGGGGAGGGGAAACTCAAGCAGTGGGAATGCTGGCTCCACTGCTGAAGAGACAGAGTGTATACCCAGAGAAAAGTCATAAAGATAAACATTATTAGCATACGGTTGTGATGAAAAGCACAAAGATTCCACAGAGACAGGGATAAAAATAAATTAATCCCAGCGGAGGAATTGTCCCATATGGCTAGAAGTAAATCCTGCTCCAGGAATTCTCATGGGGATTCTGCTTTATCTCACGGGGAAAATGGGTTAAAATGGTGGAAGTTGCCTCTACCTTTGGAAGAATAAAGATAATTTACCACAGCAGGAGATGATGCTCTTTTCACTTCTTGAACTGCACATGCGGATAAAAGGCAGACACTGCGTAGGGACCACCTGGTAATTATTTTATAGAAAGAAAAAAAATGCATTTCAGTTCTTGGTTTCACTGGTGTTTCAAATTACAGTGTTCTAATTAAATATTATTGTTTATAAATGTTCATGTTATCTATATATTTAAGCAACAGGGAGAACATTTTTAAAGTTTAGACGGAAGTTAGTAGTCCCATTGGTTATTTAAACTGGTTCACACCAATGCAGAATTCATTCGTACAGACCCACAGGACCACGCAGAGAGAATTTCTGGTAGTAAAACTTCCAAGTATGCAAATAAATAAATTAGCTACACATAATACTGGTAAAATGGAGATAAATTTTATGTATGAGAAGCACTTTGAAGTGTAAGAAGAAAGTATAAAAGAAAATATCTTCATTTCAAAAGTATTCATAATTTCTAAAATGCAGCATGAGAAAAGTTAAAAGACAAAGCCAGAAATACATATTTATAGCTTCATACCCACCCCAAAATGGAAAATATTTCACATGATAAATGAATATCAGGAAACAAAAAATGTCTACAGAAAAATAGATTATGATTGCAAATATTAAAAGGAAATAATTATAAAGTAGAAAGTTTGTTCAGTCTTCCTGGGGAATAAAGCTTAAATGTAGTAAGCCAAATATTATTCATAATAAAACATAAATTTTAAAGAAAGCATGAGAAAATCCAAATTCCCATGAACAGTGTTCAAAAGAGTACAAATTAGTAAGATTTTATTTGGGAGAAATTTGCCAAAGTATAAAAAACTTCAGAACTCTTTGCTTATGCCCTAATTTCACACTTAGCAGATTATTTTGAAGAAATAATTATGAGCTCTTGTCATAGCCTATGCCTGAAGTCTTAGAATTCTAGAGATTGGAAAGGCAGATTAAAAGTTGAGGGCCTGCCTGGGACACAGACTCACACACTGCCTCAGAAACAAAATTAAGTATTCACTGAAGCCTTTCTTAGGCTTTGGCCTAACACAAATATGTGAAAGTCGATTAATTGAGTTTAATTGGAGCTTTTTCTTTAATCTGGACTAAATTGCTCTTAAGATCCCTTTTCTCGGCAAGCATTGTAGATGCTAATAAAGCTGGTTCATTTTTCCTTGCTGCATGTTGCATTGAAGTAAAAACAAATTAAAATGGAATAAAACAAAAAACTTGAAGCAAAGAGAGCCTACTCAGAGGTTCCAAATGTGGAGGTCTTGAGTTCGGCAGGTCTGACAGATCCTCACTACTTGGGTGGTCCAGCTTTGCCTGGTGGCCTGCTGCAGCACCCACATGGAGTCAGCTGCCCCCTGCCCCTGCGGGCAAGCATAGGCCTACACAAACACCCACACCCATTCAGACACATGGTTAACAATACATTTAATCCTTCCAAAGCTTATACAAATTAGTTCAGAGAATTAATAGGGAATAAAATGATTAAATCCAAAAATTGGCAGGACTCGGGAAATAATATTATGGAAGGGGGAGGGGAGGACTGAAAGAGCCAGAGAGGTCAAGGACACCGAAAGAAAACCCACAATGTTAACTAATCTGGCCCTGTAGTAACTCACAGAGACTGAACCACCAACTAGAGAGCATCCAGGGGACAGACCCAGGCCTCCTACATATATGTAATAGATGTACAGCTTGGTCGTCATGTGCGGCCTCTAACAGCAGGAGCAGGGGCTGCCTCTGACTCTGCTGCCTGCCTTTGGATCCCTTTCCCCTAACTGGACAGCCTTGTCTAGCTTCAATAGAAAAGGATTCACACAGTCCTACTTGATATGCCAAGGCAGCTTGATATCCATTGGAAGTCTCCCTTCTCTAAGAAAGGGAGAGGGGCATAGGTGGGAAGGAGGGGAAGTGAAAGGGAGAGGAACAGACTGGGAGGAAAGGACAGGGGGGAAATTCCTATTGGGATGTTAGTAATTCATTAATTAATTTTAAAAGTCCAATATTAAATAAGCAAACCAGAGTTATTTTCAACTGGGAATTGGCTGTCATGTGGTAACATACAAAAAATTCATGAATGCCTTTCTGCAGACTTCTATTTCTGTATACGATAACATGAAGGGAGATGCAGGCTCTGTTCCTCTAGAGAATAGTTTCCTTGACTGGAGGAAGAGATAGAAGTTGCTTAAGGTAGAACAATGACAGAACTCACAAACTGTTTATAGCAAACAAACAGGTCTTTTGTTGTTGTTGTGCTTGCTAATCCAATTCACTGAAACAAATATTTTTAAAATATAGTGGTTTACTAGAGAAATGAAATGACATGACAAGGTAAATTGAAGAATTTTACTTTAATTTTCCAATTCAAAAGCAAGAGTACTCTGTTAGGTCAATACCTAAGATTTCTGGCTGTTCAGAGATCAATAATAGTCATTTTGCTGATGAAAAGTGTTGTTTTGCTTAATGGCTATGTTCTCAAACTGCCCGTTTAGTATTTACGTTTATATGCACAGATCTGGGCCATTCTCAACCTTGTTTAGAGAAACGTCTATTACAGTAGGTGTTAGTTGATGCAGAAACTCATAACTCTTCAAAGTGCTGAGGATAAGTGACTATAGGTGCCTAGCAACTAGAAGGGACTACTATATCAAGCCCTCACGCAAGGATCAGGAAATATCTAAAAAGGGGGAAGTGGGAAGAGCAGGATGGTTTTGTGCCCTGGATATGACATACCTGATGCATACATGAACTCATAGATTCTGAGACCACCTGCGCAAGATCAAGCTCGTAAAAAGAACTCATCATGCAGGAGTGCTGTTCGAATGCCTGGTTAGCATGAGGTGCTTATGCAAATCCTTCATGGGGAGAAGAGGGCTCCCAGTGCCCCTAACTAAAGAGCTTTTGGAAGAGGCTAGAGGGAGAGTCACTTTTCTTTGAGGGATGGGTCCTGATAGGTTGTGCATACCTCAATGCATGATCCCAGGACACTTCCTAGACTAAATGAGAGAGAGAGAGAGAGAGAGAGAGAGAGAGAGAGAGAGAGAGAGAGAGAGAGAGATGTGTTGCCAATGCATCTAGAGGGTGGTTGTGGGAAAGGAATTGAGGATGGAATACAATGTATACAAAGTATACATTGTATTCCAATGTATACAAATGTATTCCAATGTATACAAAGTATACATTGTGCATACAAATGTAGTTTCAAAGATTATAATTTAGAATTTTGATCTACCATTTGAGTAGAAATATTTTGTAAAGAAAAATAAACTTTGAGTATCATTGCACCCATCCATGTAGAGTTAATTCATTCCTTTTATTAGACCCAGAGAAGTAAAGTGATTGTTGAAGGACAGGCCGACATTCTGCAGCTATCATAGGATTCAAAGTGAGGGAAGCTTATTAAAGCCCCCACAAAGGTGTGTCTTCTTCAACACCATGAAGCAAAGCTGACCTCCCAAAATATGTGTAATAGGTACTGAAATTACATCTGCAGAGTGCAAAGATGCTGTTCTGCTCATAAGATAAGAGAAGTCACAGGACAAGAGAGATTAATTACAGTTTCAATGCGAGATATACTTTACAAACACCGCTCTCTGCTCAGCCTACAGTGTCTCTGAGCCATTTTATTCCAACCTTCAGCACTGATGAGTGTTACTAACTGTGTAAGGAAAGAAAATGGCCTGTGTGTACTCCCATGTTTGGTTGTCTCTGTCCTACTCAGACGGTGTGGTGGACAGCAGACACCCTAACTGCTGAAAGATTTGCTGTTCATCAATGGTCTTTCTTTTATATTTACTTGTGTCTTGACCTCAAAAACACAGTCACTTCATGATATATGTGGACTGAATCAAGAATAACTATTTTGAAGGAAAAGAGAGATAGCTCAGTAGTTAAGAGCACCTGCTGCTCTTGCAGAGGACCGGAGTTTGACTCATAGCACTCACATGACAGCTTACAGCTGCCTGTAACTCCGGTTTCAGGGTGGTTGACACTGTTCCTGGTCTCCGTGGGCACCAGACATGGTATAGTGCACATACAAACGTACATACATACATGACGACACTTATATATACACATAAAATAAACAAACTCTTAAAAAAATCAGTTTGTTTTCCTCTTTATTCCCCCCTGTTTCAATTTATACTCCTGTTTATCAACTCACCAAAAGTATGTTTTTGGATGTGCTAAATACATAAATACATATATATATATATACATGGAATTTATATATGCTTGTATATGTAACAATATTCTTTGTAAAGCCTTCATTTTGCATCTTAAAAATTCCCTCTCACTGGCATAATTTTAGGCTACACTTGTAATGTTTCTCCTGCTCAGTGCTCTGAGTTTTGCTATAATGGCAACCGAAATGCATTTTAACCTAAAGGTGTTTTCCACTTATCACAGGTCAAAAACAACCTACTCAAATAGATTTATCTTATGGAAGAGGGAAAACATTTTCTTGAATAAAAGTAAATAAATAAATGTCTGTAGTGCCCTTTTTTCTGTACCGTATTAATGATGATTTCTGTATTTTTCTTTTTTGAGGCAGGCTTTCTCTGTGTAGCATGGGCTGTCCTAGACTCACTTTGAAGACCAAGCTGGCCTTGAACTCACAGTGATCCAACCTGCCTCTGCCTCCCTGAAAGCTGGGATTAAAGATGTGCAGCACCGTGCCTGGCTCTATCACTTTTTTTTTTTTAACTTTTATAAATACACTTTATTCCTTTTGTTTTTTTTTTTTTTTACTTTTTTTTTTACTTTTTTTTTTACTTTTTTTTACTTTATTCCTTTTGTATCCCCCCCCATAAGTCCCTCCCTCCTCCCCTCCCGGTCCCACCCTCCCCCCTTTCTTCATGAATGCCTCTCCCCAAGTCCACTGATAGGGGAGGTCCTCCTCTCCTTCTTTCTGATTTTTTTTTTTTTTGTTCTTCTCAATGCAGTTTATTCAGGAACCTTGGACAATCTTCTGACCCTGGAGAAAGCCAGCCCACAGCTTAAAATAGCCTCTGGGTAGCCAACCCCAGCGTGCCTCGTGGGCAATGCAAATAGGTCCACATACACGGAAGCAAGCCAGATCCTCAGCCTTAGCCAAATATGGAGTTGTTTGTGACAGAGAGCACTCACCATCGGGAAGGTGGAAGGCGGAAACCAGCTCCATCTTTAAGGCGCGGTATTACGCAGCTCTCTACAGTTCCCTCTTTTTGTTTTAGACGCATCAGGCAAGAGTAGAGGTCTGATCTCTGATATTAGAAATATATTGGGACTTTGTACCAATGTTCATTTAGGTGTCATCCACCCAAAGAGCATCAGACCCGTCCGGTACCTTTTTCTCAGAGGCGGGACCTGGGGCATCAACCCGCATGCAATCAGACATGCTCTTCTCTGGGTCGAAAGCAGCTGACCCTGAGTGCAGTGCTTAGCCTCGCATCCTGAGCGTAACATTTTAGCTTTTTATGGTAGCCAACCATGCTTGGGGATACTGTCCTGCTTCAATGGCTGTAAAGGCCTGAATGATCATGGCTGCATTACACTGTTGTGAGACTCTAACCTTGCATATACACCACAGGCAAACCAAGGCGACCAACACCAGAAGGCCTGCTAATGCTCCCATGCCCGCCCATTCCTTCAGATGATTCATGGCTGCAGCAATCCATGATGATACTCCTGTGGCTACTCCTGAGTCCACTCTGGTAGAATTTGCCGTAACAATGGCCACTCTCAGCTGCTCCATCATAGTATTGAATTCTTCAGTCCAATTACCTAAATATAGCTAGACAATTGTTTAGACAGATTTGCAGCACGGGAAACATTCTCATATTGTATGCTAGTGACACAAAGTCCAGCATACTTCCATTGACAGCCAAGTTGAGCGATTTGCCATAGGGTATCAATTTGCTCCTGCATGAGGTCAGTCCTCTGATTGAACACCATCAAGTCTCCTTTTAGTTGAGCATTAATTCCTTTTTTTTACATCTAGAGCATGAGCTACATTGGCTAAAAGATTATTTAGGGTCTGAGCAGTCTGCACAGTATGACTCATGGCTAATGCCGCGGTGGTAGCTCCAACAGCTGCCAATGAGATGGCAGTAACAATGGCGGCTGTAATTCCAAGATCCCTTTTCTGTCTGAAGAGAGTCATAGCGTGAGGGGCATCAACAGGCACAGGCACCCAGCAAGGCATGCGAGTAACCAGGGCATAGCTAACTTCACTCGCATTCCAGCATTGGGCAAAAAAGCAAGTATCATTACCACAATTACTTGGCTCTATCTGGCTAACAATGAATAGAAATGGGGGATATAAACACAGGTGTGGGCTTATAGGAAATATTATAAAATAGTATTTTATAATATTTATAATAAATAAAATAATATTTTTTAATGAATTGTAAATATTATAAATCATGATTCAACTTGAAAGGTGGTGAGGATGTATGTTTAGTTTCATGAATTCCTATGACGTATTGAGAGAATAATTTGGAAAATTTCATGCCTCTCATAATCAAACTCAACTCCAGGTATATTTGAGATTCTGAAAAAAATATATTTAAATCCTTTTAAAAGTCACTACTTTTTGACATATGGCCTTTGTAGAAAAACTTAATGAACAAAATCCTCCCACCCCTACAGTGTTAATATAGGAATAGAAGATCAATTAGCATAATATAAAATTAAAATATTTGAGTGTTCTTATATCTAGTTAGATTAGCATCTAATATTTTAAATAATTGTAAGTAATATTCTAAATAATGTTTGGTAAGGAAGACAATTAATATTTTTTATTTTATAGTCTATCATAAAAACTTCTTTAGTAGCATTAAGAAATTAACTGTTTATAGATTTTTGCATGTAGCATTTGTCCTTATAACCACATATAAGTGTAATATTCCTTTCTCATCAAGGAAACATCCTTTTGCAACAGAAAAACACTTCAGAAAAGCAAAGTCAAAATTCAGAATTGTGAAGCCCAGTCCCAATAGACACAGCTACAAAATACTCCCACACATAAGGCTAAGAGAACATGGGGGAGGGGGCAAAAAATGGTAAAAGCCATAGGATCAGGGAGTTTGCTGTGAAATGTCTCCTAGCAACATTGGAAGCCACATCCACATCTTCTCACCAACATTGCAGGCCAAATGTTGGCTGAATAAGCGTGACACCAGCAGTCATGCCAAACTGCATGAGGAAAACCTATGAGGTCTCAACCCTATGCAAAGAACTACAGGCCACTGAGGAATGCTAGGCATAGGAGAGGTAGACTTCCATAAAGAAGATCATACCAGCTGGTTATCCAGTACTAAATGGTAAACACTGAAACATACAAACAAGAAAGATTACAACGGAATAAAAGGGGAAGTTTAGAGAAATATATGTTTATACATATTTATACATATTCGTGTAATAAGAATTACTGAAAAAAAAAGAGGCCATGAATTTGAAGGAGAGGAGAGCAAAGAGAGAGAGAGAGAGAGAGATAGGAAGAAAGGAAGGGAAGAAGGGGAAGGAAGAAATATATTATAATTTCAAAAAACAGCTGAAATAAAAAGACTATGGGAAAATGAAAGTGAGCAGCGATGCCAGAGGAAAAAGGTGTGTAGATCTCTTGAAGGTGGGTGCTAAAGAGATCTGCCTTCAGCCAGCTCCCGGCAGGGCTGTGCACATATTCACCACCAGCCTTGAGGTTCCCGTGTTTAACTGTGCCTTAGTAGGAATGCCCACAAGACTTCTCAGGGAGACTGAAAGACAGAGCAAACCTAGGGAAAAGGACATGCATCATTCAGAGCCAGGCATATTGTACAAGCCTATAATCTCAGCTGCTTACTTAAAAACAAGGACTACAGGCACAATTTAAGGTTGATGTTGAAAAATTTTGAGTTCAAGGTTATCCATTGCTGAACTAAGTGTTCAGTCTCAGCCTGAAAATTTAGTGAGACCCTGTCTCAAAAAAAAAAAAATTAAAAAAAAAACATTTTTAGAGAGTTAAAAGTGGAACGCAGTGTTACAGTGCTTGCCTACTCTACATGAGACAATCCTGGGTTTGATCACCATCATGGCAGCAATGTAAGGTATGATCTTTTGGAACGTAATACTTAACAGCAAAACCAAAATGCACCAAAAATAAGTTATAGGGGGAGGAAACAAAATTTAATGAACACCAACAAAGCTATACTTACAGTGCCTAAATTGGTGACTCACTTCAAGACTGGTTTGAATGCAGAAGAAGCATTCAGTTCATCCACGGTGCATGAGCCTATACTGCATCCAAAGGCTAAATGCAATTATTAAATGCCTTGTCATAGAAATGGCATCCTAGACCCAATATACTTTTAGTCTCTTATTTTCTATCTACACAATGAGGTACTGCTAGCCTAGGTAACTTGTTTCTGGTATCCATTACAGGGTGTTTCCACCAGTATGGAAAGAAACGTTCAAAAGGTTTTGGAATCAATAGGTACATATAAGCATGGAGCCATGTGAAAGTATAGAGGGTTCTGTGAATTTAAATAACTGGTGCACACGTGTGGTGAAGCTTCTTAGATATTGCTGCCTTGGCTTAGGAATATATCATCCTATTCATGTACACTGTTCGGCAGTTTTATACTCAGGCATTATGGGGCTAGGAACCGCAGCGGGTTTTAGAAACAAAGGCAGAGGTTGACTTCTCTTCCCGATTAAAACGCAGGTGAGAAAGAGAACCTGTGAATATGCTATGAGTTCAAAGGAAATGTTTTGACTCAATGTAATATAGAAGCATCTCTGAAGCCCCGAGTAACCACATGACTAAATCACATCCGGCTAAGCAGTGACTGAAAATGTGTGTGGGGAGGTCATACCTTAAGTTTCTAAGGAGCATTTTATCAAATACATTATCAAATACAATGTGCCTAATGGAGTCTAAGTTCATTCTCACATTCCTAGAAAGAACTGATAAAAGATAGTGAGTGCAGTGCAGCTGATGTCAGAAGGCCTAAGTGCTGTCCTCAGCATCCATCAGGGAAGTCGGGCACATACCTTGACTCATTTTCCACTCAACAAATGGAAGATAAAGTTCTCTGTTACCATTATTTTTAGACAAAAAGAATTGCAACTAATATTAGGGGACATTGTTGGGTTTTTTTTCTTTACTTTTCAGAATTAATTTCTTGATAAATTTAGAAAGTGTATATAAAAACAAATTTTACACTTATAGGAGAATTATGTTGAAGGGTACTGTTAATAAAACAAACTAGAAACAAAGATCTTAAGTTGAATATGTTCAGCTATTCTGCACTGTAGAAGATATGACATGTAATTGCAAGAGGAAAGATATTCTCTCCTGGACTGTGAAGTCAGACTTTATGAATTAAAATTCCATCTTTCACCAAGTGATTTGAAGCCAATAACAACCACTCTAAATTCCAGACTCAGCGTAAAGTTAATAATAGCTCTATTCTATTGTAGTGGGAAAAATAGCAATATTAAAACATGTGTGACAGAATTTATTATTGCTGTAATTGCTAAGTTTGTAACAACTAATTTCTGTGGTTGATCTATTGAAAATATCCATATAATAAGAAATTAGAGTGAGAAGCATCTTTTGATATTCATGCTAAAGCATCTGCCATGAGTAATTACTATTTCAAAAAGGGTACCATGTAGGGCTGGTAGCAAGATGAGATATATTTTATGCTTTGGTTACATTCCAAAGAACACATTATGTATCAAAATGCCATAAGTTAAAAATAGATTTAATTTGTCTAACCTATTCACCAACACAGCTCATTTATTAGCAAAATGTGCTCTGGGGTATCAGTTCTCTCACCAGCTGGAGGCTGAGGCTCTCTCTTCTGCCCAGCATCATGGCACTGTCTTATTATATGGCAATAACCTGGAGAAAGATTAAAATTCAAACACTGAGTCAGATTTCCTACTGAATGAGTATCATTTTCTTGCTGTACATATATATGTATGCATATATATATATATATATATATATATATTTGAAAGGATAAAAAATATAATATAAGAAACAAAGGCTCTGCTCACCAATAAAGAAAAGCTATACTGGGGATAAAACCCACTGGTAGTAAAGAGCTCATTAAGCATGATAAAGGCTCTAAGTTCAAGTCTCAACATTGACACAACACAGAAATAAATGAAAATACTAAACAATGTCTGGTTCTCAGTTACATAGAAAACTTGAAGTATCTGACATACATATTAGATTGTGCCACCAAATTATAGAACTTGACGGCTCTCAAGTAAAGTGTCACAGCAAACTGTACATTGTATAAAATGTTTGACATAATCATTTTCATAATTGTTTCAATGGAAAATTTTTAGAGGCATCGTGACAATTCAAAACACTCAGTGGATGTCTTAGGACACTGTGGTGCAATTCTCTCATGAAATTTCTGTTGAGAAGAGAGAAAGATAGATAGATAGATAGATGGATAAATAGATAGATAGATAGATATAGAAGGGTTAGCTTATGCTTATTTATGTGTTTTATATGTGTATGTATGGATGTATGCAACTGTAAAAGTAAAATCTGTCTATATGTACAGAGATTTTTACTACTTCTTTGTTTCACTTTCAGGTAATCATTGAACTCTTGCTTGTAGACACAGGGAGGAAAGTCATTAACAGAGTGAACTGAGACTACTGAACTAAGACTGATCAACATTTCTCAGTTGGGTGGAACACCTATGTTTGAAGTCATTTCCTATCAGAAAGACTGTTGGCATGTGCGTAATTCACTGCTAAGTCATACGGGTCTGATTTCTTTCTCTCTATGAGAGACAGATTTCCTAACAACACTGGAAGTAACTTGAGGTCCAGAGCACAGCAGCCACTGAGGATTGAGTGAAGAGCTATCTCTCTGATTTTCTACTTTTGGGTGTTTCCCTGGAAATTTTCCTTCTGATTGAAGCATCCACTTTACAGATACCTTCATACATATAATACAATGAAAATGTTTTGATTTGATTTCAAGAGCCATAGAGATTGCATGTTTTCCTAGAAGCTTCAAGTATTTTAAAATCCTTAATTGCAAATGGCTTTTGGATGCAGTCTTTGCTGATAGGTTTCATACATTTTATAAAGAAATGACTTTGTGCTGCCTTCTCAAATTAACAAAATCACCTGGCTTAGGTCTGATGAGCATCCATTTGAGCAAATCTCAATTTTATGCTATCTAATGAGGGCCACCATTTTCCTAGGTATATCAACATTATAAGCCACATATTCCTCATAATTACAATCAGAACTATCATTTTACATTTACTTTAATTAAAAGAACGAAAAGTGATATAACAGTGGGTTTAAGCACTCAAGCGCAGAATGATCTATTATTCAGAAGACAAGTGAAAGGGGAACAATTATATTTGAAGTTCAGTAAGAGCCAAGAGACTTATTTGCCTGCTACTCTTCATTAAGCCTTGTAACAATAGAATACATAAAAACTTACATGGTGCTACGCTGTGACATTTGATTATAGCACGGTAATGATAGAAGACAGATGAACACTAGATGACAGAGGTTGATACTCAATTCCCTAATACAGTGTATTATTTCTACTTTGTCCTAAAAAATTGCCCATGTGTTAATTCACACAAATCATTTATTTTATGTTCTGATAGACGGGAAGTGCAGCACAGGTCTAAGTGGGTTGAAGTCAAGGTAACCACAGTAATCTACTCTAGATATATACTTGTGCAGCCTTTGGTGAGTTTGACAATAGAAAGGACAGAGGTTGGTTTTTAGTTCTTGTAAGGGTCCAGTTGCTTGTGAGTATAAAGCAAGAAAGTATAATAAAAAGCACATGAATTATTGTGGATATGAAAGGAAGCAGAAAGGAAAGTCATGCATGGGCACTTAAAGGGGGGGGGGATTAGTTACTTAATTTCAACTAGGTCTATGACCATTGTGAGAATTTAAGAATCAATACAATTAAATTGGAATCACCCAGGCTAGAATGCCTGATACTAACCAACAGAAAAGGCTTTTCAGAGACTGCCTGAAGAGAGGCCATTATAACTTTACTCTACCAAAGGGTTTCTATAGTATGTCTACACTAAGCTGCTGGGCCTCACTCTGGGGCCACTTTTCAACATTGAGTAGTTCTTCCTACGCCTTCAGTGGCCACTGAGCACTAAGAATCTGATGTGATTGCCCACAGACA
This sequence comes from Rhombomys opimus, assembly GCA_010120015.1. Classification (NCBI taxonomy): domain Eukaryota; kingdom Metazoa; phylum Chordata; class Mammalia; order Rodentia; family Muridae; genus Rhombomys; species Rhombomys opimus. Next base: position 2,564,156 of record REGO01000153.1, on the reverse strand, counting down.
CTTCCTTCAGTGAGGAAGGCTCTACATGAAAATGCTGACTTACATGATGACCGGAAGTTGGTCCTTGTAGCACTCTTCTACACCACACATGGGTAAGAGAAACATGACTGTATTTGACTTCATATATTAATGTTGGAACAGAGAGCTTTGTAATGTAATGTGCCTTGTGCGCCTGACAAAATTCTTTGCCAGAGATGAATCAAACCCTAAGTTCTTATCCATGATGTATAGAGTATAAGTGAAGAGACTGCCAATTGTTAAGTGGAATTTGCTCATTTTGGGTCTTCTAATTGCTTCCCTGTCTGTGCTACTTTGGGGACAAAGTCGCCTTCCCACTGTGTGCTCCTGTACTTATTTCTAAGGGAGGATCAATGGCCACATACACAAATATTAGTCAGTGATGACTATAAACTATAACTAGACAATAATTAATAAGTTCATATATAAATAAGATTTTAAGGAAGTCTTCACTTCTTTATTGAGTCCTTAATAACATCCAGATTTGTATTTAAGAAGTTTCATAAGCCAGACACTTAGCTGATCACTCAGGAATAAGACATGGACCTAAAATGACAGATGTCAGCTGAGTAGTGCCTAGATCTTCTGCCCCACCTGCCTGAACTTCTACCCCACACCAACTATGCTTATCTTTGAGGGCAGGATGTCTGTAGTGTCAGAATCTGACCTCCCTTTCGAGGTGGGATAGCTGAAAGCATTTTGATTTAAGATTGCTGCCAGAATGCCCACCAAATGACCCATGACTTCACTGTCACCGCATCTGCATTCTAATGCCACATCTCTGACGTCTTAACAGTTGACAACTGTCATGATGTTATCGGGAAAGAAGCACAAAGGAAG